>QKMV01003750.1:0-11051 GCA_003287335.1 Lednia tumana
TGCATATTCAGGTAGGGCATGGAATTAGCTTTCAAATGAGATTTTTTCCAACTCTGTAGCTCCCATAGAACCCTAGAAATTGTGTACAAAGGGTGGTCACTACACGCGAGGGGGGCAAAATGACCCCAACTTCCCCCCCCTGTAGTTTTTGAACGGTTCGTCCAAAAAATTAAAAAATTAAAACTAGCTCTTGACTCAACAGTCTCAACAAGTATACCAAATTTCATCAAAATCTGGGTCGGTGAAGGTGAAAATGAATTAAAAGTGAGTGATTTCACATGGAATGACCTAGCGATTAATGTGGCAATTTAAACACTCGGAGAAAACAGGTAAAAGTGTATCTTGTATCATTGGATGAGCAAAGCACATACTGTAATTTAACTTACTGTAGAAAAATGTGTGCTGTGTTTTTTTTGGTTTGTTTGTTTTTTTTTACGTTTTTTCGGGTGTTTTTTCACGCTGTACAGGCCAAATGCTTGCACCAATTTCAATGAAAATTACAGGGAACCTTCGTTTTCTCTGAACGTAAACCTTCTAACGTTTAGAGCACAATCCATGAATTAATTATCCTGAAATTCGCATTTCAGTAAATTTTTCATAATTTTATTGAATGTTTCCCCGATTTGGTTGCGGTCTGTATGCCAAAAGGCTGCGTCTATTACAATGTAACTTGCAGGATATATTTGTGAGGTGTCAACGTAGGTGTGATACGATATTGAGGGCAATCAGTTACGTCACTTTCTTGGAAATTACGTTTTTGTGGTCATTTTGGAAAAAATGGAACTTTGTCCCACTCACCAAGCCAAAGTTCTCCATTGTGATTGGTAAAAATTTCCAATGACATTTAATATGTTTCAACATAGGTTGTATCAAATTTTGAGCACAATCTGATATGTTTGTCACTTGAAATGAAATATTTCGTATACTTTTTTAATCACAATTTCCCGTTTCTTGCCTACACCAGTTGAATGCGTGTTTCATAGCAACCAGTCACATTGTTGGAGAAAAAAGAACTAAGTGACTGGAAAAAAAGCCACTCGTCATTTACAGAGGCAGCAATCGTTTTGATTAACATCTTTTTTAAATGGTATTAATCTTTTGAAGTGTTGTACGAAATACTACGCTCATCCAGCAACACGTTTCTATAAAGCATTACGCTTTACCACAATCAGCACAGGCACAAATTTGCCCAAATCTACGAGGAACAACAATCGACGATTTAAATTAACCTGCTGACTCTTGACATTTAGCCATTTCAGTGGTGGATTTTTAGAAGTATTTAAAACTAGGACTTCGCTGTGATGCTTTATGTCAACGCGTTGCTGGATGAGCGTAGTATTTCTTTCAAAACTTCAAAAGAAAAATACCATTTAAAAAATATGCAAAAAGAAGATTTTTGTCTCTGTAAATGACAAGTGGCTTTTTTTTTCAGTCGCCCAGCTATTGTTTCTCCAACAATCTGACTGGTTGCTATGAAACACACATTCAAATGGTGTTGCCAAGAAACGGGAAATTGTGATTAAAAAAGTCTACACAATATTTAATTTAGAGAGACAAACATTTCAGATCGCGCTCAAAATTTGATACAATTTTTGTTGAAACATATTAAACCTCTTTGGAGAGATTTGCCAATTAAAATGCAGAACTTTGGCCTGGAGAGTGTGAAAAAGTTCCATTAACTCTAAAAACACCACAAAAACGCCATTTCCAAGAAAACAACTGAACCGATTGCGCTTAAAATTGTATCACATTTACGTTGACACTTCGCAAAGATATCCTGCAAGTTTCATTGAAATTGACGCAGTCGTTTGGCATACAGACCACAACCAAATTGGCAAAAAAAAAGGGGATAAAATTATGAAAAATGTACTAAAATGCAAGTTTCAGGCAAAATATTTCATGGATTTCGCTGAAAAAGTTAGCAGGTCTAAGTTCAGAGAAAACGATTCCCTGAAATGTTCATGGAAATTGCGTTTGGCCTACAGAGAACAAACAAACACACGTAGCAAAACGAAATAAACACGAGAGACTATTTTCGGTGGTACCTAAGCTAAATTGAAGTCTTCCCTTTGCTCATCCAATAAGATGGTGTTCGAGACAAAGAAAGTAAGTTAAACGTATTCACTCTCTTCGTCTTCCAGTAGCCTGTACGCATCATCGATAACTTCTAAATGGTGCTGCTGCTTTTTGCCCCGAGTTTAAACTTTCATTCAGACTTGATAAATAATGCAAAATATTAATTTCACTGCAAAAAATGTCTCAAATTTATAGCACAACCCTAGACAACCACCCCAATGCTAAATAATTATGTTAAGGTCATCGTGATAACATGCTAGCGCGTTGATTGCTGTCAAAAATCTAAACATTTGTACGGGACAAAGACGATTACGAGCTCAGATTGGTTGAGAAACCGACCAATCCGAGTTTGTAATCATCTTTTTCTCAAGTTAATTTTTAAAACTTTCGATAGCGATCGATGCGCCAATATGCGAGCCACCACAATCACCTAGACAGAATTATTTGGCATTGCAGTGGTTGTATAGGCAGCCTAGGTTTGCCCATGGTTAAATAAAGTTTTAAGGTTGGTTCCTCCATTTCCTTGGTTCTGTCTTGCCTTTCATCTGATCTACACATTTTACTTTAAAAAAACAAGTACATATTTAGCATATCAATTGAGCACATGGGTGGAAGGGCGTAATTTGAAAAATGTAGTTTTGAGATAAATGGGAAAAACAAAAGGAACATGGCCACAATTTAGTGTAATTTGTCTCGACTTTTTCCTGAAGACAGTACACAAAAGTACAAATGCAGGAAGTAACAATAGCTTATTGCATGTATTACGTCCTTCTGAATAATAAAAGCCAATCCTGAAAAAAGGGCCTAAGTCGAATTACGCCCTTCTTTTACCCAACGCCTCAATTGATAGTCGAATTAGCCTTAGGTTAGTAAAGCACAGAATACTAAAACCTACTAGAGGTAAGAATAAGGTGCCTACCGGGCTACCAGCTCAACCCCTGAAATGCATTTGCAAGTTGAAACACAATGTTTTGCAACTATCTTACATTATTAATTTCTTAAGACTCATGTCTTTTTCCTAAATTCCTAGTTTGCAAAAAAACTGTTAGTATAACTTATGTGAACATATAAACGTACAATGTAAAAACTGTTTACTCACATTTGTTGTTGCAGTATCACCGGATTCTCCCGTCCCGGATGGAGCCGACTTTTGAGAGTTTTGTTGATACGGTGCTGCCTGTCCCCATGCATTTTGTTGATAGAATTCAGGCTGATATCCACCCCCTCCATAGCGCGGCCCTCCTCCTCTATTACCCCTACCCCGATTGTTGTAGTAGCCCCTATTATTCTGATTGCCACCCCTTTGAGGTCCTCTCCAAGGGGCTGGCCATCCCCCACGATAGGGCTGTCTCATTCCCTGACCCATCACTTGGCCCTGACTTTGTAACTGAATCGGATTGGGCCGTGGGTTCCATCCCTGTCCTGCCATCGCCATTCCATAGTTCATCACACCTGCGTGATGCACGAGGGGTGGTGGCGGTGGTGGTTGTTGCAGTTGGTTGAAGTTTATCGGTAACGGTGGAGGTGGCTGACTGTAGTCGGGTATTGTCATCGCTGTCGCCAGTATACCGTTCATTTCATCGCACTGTAGAGGAAAAGA
Organism: Lednia tumana; assembly: GCA_003287335.1. NCBI lineage: Eukaryota > Metazoa > Arthropoda > Insecta > Plecoptera > Nemouridae > Lednia > Lednia tumana. Next base: position 3,677 of record QKMV01003750.1, read on the forward strand.
AATGTGCCAACAAGTTGCAGATGAAAGAGCCTAGATATAGGGGTAACATGATATTGATTTGGGCTCGAATTCATTTTTGTTGATTAATATATGAAAGGTCAATGCTATGGAGATTCCTAACCTTACTAGTCTGGATAACTAATACAACGGCATTCGGTCCCAAATATTGACAGGATTACCTTTCGCTTCATCGTGAATGATGTATTTTATATACAAAATATTTCTAATATGTGTATCGTCATGAAGCGAACACAGAGTTAAAAAACGAATGTCTTCATCACTTTTAAGTATAAACAGGTAACACAACAGCCATGATGTATTTTTTCCTGTTGTACAAAACGTCAAAAAAGATGGATGACATTTGCAGCATTTGATTTTCGGCGCCATTTCAAAAATAATTCAATTTTATGCTCTGAATAAATGTGATCAGCTTTACCACACTAAAGTTTTATTTCGTACGGTTTCGAAGAAATGTTACGAATAATTAAGGCAAGAGTTTTAATAGCCCATGTTGCGATCTTAAATGTAGAGATTGGCGTTTTGTGTTGGCACCTTTCATGCACAAGAGCAGAGCCTATGTATACTAGTATCTTTGCACAAGGGGTTGGCACTGGGCTGGCACCAACTGTATTTCACAAATGCTCCATTAGAGTGCGCTGAGATCGCAGAAGAAGGCGAGCAATCTCGTTGAGGTGTCGTACTGTCGCGTTTTTGGATAATATTATTATTAAAAAAGTTGTGAAATGGCTGCTAATAATATAAACGAAGAAGGAGAGGTAAATGCTTCATGTAGCTCCTGGCAATACAGTATGAGAACCAAGTTTCCAGTGCAAAAGAAGCAGTGTTTTCAACATATTGCAGATTAGTTCGTGCCGTGGTACCGTTCAGCATGGTGGCCAAAACCGGTCACATAAACGTGGATTCCATGAAAGAATGTTATAATATTTAGATCCGTAAGGCTTGATTATGTGCAGGGATTAATTGACCTCGTTTTAATTATTGTCATTCGTGTTATCGTTAGGAGAAAATGGACGATCCTATTGGAGCTCTCGACGAACTACCGCCAGATCTATCCATAAAGCACCCATTGCAAAACACATGGACCCTATGGTATTACGAAAATGATAGGAATAAAAATTGGGAAGAAAACCAGAGAGAAATCATCAGTTTCGATACCGTAGAAGATTTTTGGAGGTAAGTTCATTGACGGTAGGAAACCTTTGGAGTAAGTGGAAACTTCAGCTCCATCTTATATCCGTATATAATTTGACATCCCAATTTGGCGCTAGTCAATTACCGTATTTTGACTTCTAATCAGAAAATTTCTCGTTTTTAGGGTGTTCAACCACATCAAGACTGCCAGCGAGCTCCGTCAAGGGTGCGATTATTCTCTCTTCAAGAAAGGCGTTCGGCCCATGTGGGAAGATGATGCCAATAAGAGGGGAGGTCGTTGGCTTATTAGCTTGGACAAAAAGCAGCGAGGATATGACTTAGATAACTTCTGGATGGAAATTGTGAGCATATTTTTCGACAGCATACACCTCACATCATTCAATTTATAGAAGACAAAAAATATTAAGTAATGGGAAATTAAGTGGAACATTGTCTGAAAGGTGCCAGTATAGTCTCTTTAGCTTATAGCTTGCCACGGTACTTAGGGGGGAAAATACCTCTCATTTCACTTTGAATCCATACATGTTTTGTACAGGTACCTACCTACCTATACCTACCTTGTACAGGTGCCTACTTATATGCATGCCTTTTTCCAATTGGCTTGCATCCAATTATTTTTTGATTGACAGTGAAACTAACAATTTGCACTTTTGGTTTCAGCTGCTCTGTATGATCGGAGAAGCTTTCGATGAGCATGGCGAAGAAGTCTGCGGCGCTGTCGTCAATATCCGCGCCAAAGGAGACAAGATTGCAATCTGGACCGGTGACGGAACCAAATCCAAAAGCATCCTGGATATCGGCAACAAGCTGAAAGATCGACTGAAGATCCCGCGAAACACTCTCATCGCCTATCAGAATCACAAGGATACGATGGTCAAAGCCGGCTCGGTAACAAAGAACACTTTCACCTTATAACTGCTGTCTGCGCCTACACGTAAACTCTCTCCCCGAAACGACATACATATTTATTTTCTGTTTTCTCACTTTTATCATGACCGAACATAGCTTGTTTTGTCGACAAATCTGACCATGTGTGTCCATATTTGTTGCGTATGAATTTTTGCTGAAAATTGATCTAATAATCTAGAATCCAAAAATTCTAATTTTGTTTCGACCGGGTGGAATTGTCAGGCAGGTGAGCCGATTTGAGTTTTCTTTCAATCTGGCTCTTGGAACGATTGATTAGTTTTCTAATGTGGCTTGAATGAAACTCTGCGCCACACGGACATGCCGTTTGTAATTATTACGATGATGCAGCGGCCATAGATTATCATAGGTACATAGGTGTGATTGGATGAGTTCATTTTTTATTTATTTCCTAATTTGAAGAAAATGCTTTAGGTTTTTTTGTAAGACCCCTTCGGTTTAGCTAGCGGTGCGCATTTGGGGGAGCTGTGCTGAAAAATTAATTAAGAGTTTTCTGAAGTGAAGTGTAAATAAATATGGAGTCGCTAAAATAGAAACTATTGGAACTCTGTGTATTATAAGCGTTACTACTAAAAGAACAAAAAAACATGAACAAACTCTTGCGGCACGTGGCTTCAGAGTTTTACCGACAAGCTGAATATATGTGTAACGATAAAATGATTTAACAAATAAACTCTTGATAATATATCGAAAGGCACATTTATTTACAGTCTAAATCTCCCACAGTCTTCTGGTGGATTTCCATGGCTGGCAGTTTCGGTAGCTACGCCGCATCCTAGTCAAGCTTTGTTCAACGGCCACCGCAAATCAACGCACAGTGCCATGTTGGTCAGTCATGGGCCAGAAATGTGAGAATGCCGCTGTCATGGAAATCTACAATATCATTACCCAGCTGAGCGCGACGAATCAATTTCTTTAGAGTCGTGTCTTCTTCTTGGATCAACGTGTTCTTCTCATCAGCAGCTCTTCCACCCTCTCCTTGAGATCCTTTCTCCGAGCCTGAACCAAACCATCCAGTAGCTTCAGCTGCCACTTCTCTGGATCCGTCCTTTTCGTGAACAGGTGCAGCATCTATGCAACACGAGCAAAGCTTTAACATTGTACTCCCCACCATCACTACATATCATCTTGTAATTCTCACCTCTCGAACTTTGGCTGTCAGGTCGTTTGGATATTTGATGTTGATGCTGTCAATCTCTCCTTCCCTCAGTGATAACTTTCTTGCCAGCTCCATCCATTGCTTTCCAATCTCGCAGCAAATCAGATCAATGACTGGAATAGATGGATGGGATTTAACAGCAGGTACCTTGATATGCACCAGATTCTAAACCTACTTATGAAATAGAAGATGCTTTGTGAGTTCCAGCACTAGGTATTCTAGCCTTTTGCACTCGGCATAGGAAGAACTTTGATAAATACGAATCCTACACCAAAGATATTCATTAAGCCTAAGATATCCAACCAAAGCTCTGAATAACATTGTACCGTTCGATCAGCTTTACCAACAAACCAATGGTAATTGAACAGGTGGAACATGGAACGGTCAGGTTCAGGTTACAATTTGTATCGCTCAGGAATCAGGATTAGCACTTGATGGCACTGGCAACACAGCAATGCCTCACTGCCTGGTTGATGGATCAGTTGATGACATGCCGAGAATTTTATTTTGAGTAAAATTTTTAAAACAAGGCAACTTCCATCTGTTTCCAGCTGAGCTATTTATGAACACTTGGCACACCGGCTGTAATAAGCTCCTAGCTCTGTGCTGTTAAACCCGGCAAAACAACAACAGTACTCAACAGAACAGCTAGCTTTGGAGTTGTTAAGGCCAATTTCGAAATAGCAATGCGTCAAAACTGCATTTGCAGCATAATCCGTGCAATATATTGGTAAATAATCACGTACTTCCTAAGTACTAAATTTAAACGACCAACACATTAATATTCAAGTTGAAAAAATGAGAGATTTTAAAGCCCTGCCAACTAGCTCATGGGTAAATTATTTTTATATTTTTGCAAATAAAACCCATGGAATGCCTCCATTATTTCAAGTTCTATATGTTTTAATTTATCTTATGCCCAGATAAAGATACCTTGATAAAGAGTGTGTTTGCAAAGTGTGAATAACTTAAACTTCCCAAAGTGCTAGCTATGTTTGTTTGTCCTTGTGACACGGGCACAGAAAAGGTTTAATTCTACTCAAATTTACCCGTAGATTAGGAAACAATGTAAAAAGTGTTGGGTAAAGGCAAACATCGTCACTATAAAATTCTGTAGATGCATGTCTATCTCCTCAAGTAAACACTACTGGTCAAATAACTGATTGAACAAAAACATTTCGGAAGTTTGAGTGGATTCTTAGCATGCACACCCAGTTTAAAATCTTTTTTTTTTTGAGCATAGCTACTGATCAATATTTGTTTCCAATAGACAACATTTAAAAAGGCTTAATCCAGAGTCAAGAAGGACTTTTTAAAATGTAGCCCTTCACAAAAAGCATTACACACACGATTTTAATCGTCTGGAATGACTTTTTGAATGTGGTCTATTGTTGTTGATCAGATCAACCTTTGGTTAAACGATCAGGCCATCACAGTATTACCGTATTACTCTTTGATGTGGACTACCTACCACTTTCATAGGTCCGATTGTTCTCTTCTTTTACGTCGAGGTTTCTTGAAAATGTAAAATTAGATGGCAAACTGATAGAACTAGATTGCATTGAACCTGAAAAGGTGCTGCCAACTCCTTGGAAACTTGCACGTGCAGATTCCAAACCCAAAGCTGAAAATTTAAAAAAATTTGAAACAGAATGAGTTGCGTTAGACGACGGGAATGTATTTCTTTACCTACCATAACAGTTTTTGTACGTCCGTTGATGGTTTGTTAAGTTTTCTTCATACCGGGACATCTGGTAATCTAGTTCCGCATCATTCACCTTCCTAGCTAAGGATCGCAGTGCTGCGACTGAATGGTCACCAATGTGACCTCTCTTTTCCAAAACTGAGAGCAACGCAACAAAGTCACTGATATCGCTCAATCGCCGCTCCGACTTGATCACTCCACGATATTCGTTTTTCACTTCGTCAAGCGACAGTATGCTTGATTGGGACTTGATGGTTGCGAGAAGTTTGTATTTCAGTAAAACGTAGTCGGGATAAAACGATGGCATTGTACCAACTGATTAGATACATAGAACTTAGAGAAACATTGAACTTTGGAACGCGTTCATAAAGTCTGATTGGTTATGAAAACTGACAGGACAACAGCTGACAGAATTACGATAAAGGAGCAAAAATTCCACACGTTTGCACATATTTAAACACAGAATGCGCGATCATCGCGTTCTGAAACGACAGATCGATTTGTGGCGGGGGAAACCAGTCTACGCTACCACCGGCCGTGTGACGGTGTGAAGTGGGAGTGGCATGGATGTGAATGGTGGAGTGAGTGTCTGGGTGAGTGAATGACCAAACCGTCTTCAGTCCGAATGGCTGAGTTGCACATCTAGTCTTCGCGTGCGATCTTCAATCAGCAGTCGTCAGTAACACTGCCGGACATCTATCTGTTCGTCCATAAATTCGTGTGCCGCTCTCGAACGAAGCTCACTTTGATACGACACCGGTGGTGTATGTACTACATGCTTCTCTGTCGATCATAGTAGGCTAGGCCGCCTAGGCCTACAATCGACCAACGTATTCACGTGCGATTTGTGCAGTTTCGTTTTTGTTGACTTGTGCGTATGTGATAGGGACACGTCAAAATTTGCGAAAGTTATTTCATTTCACCAACACATCGGTGTCTTCACATGCTATACCTACATCATTAGTCAAACAGTTCCATCAAAATAATGAATAACCAAGTGTATGATGCTGGCATTGCCTTGCAGAACTATTCCTACATTTTCAACTTTGAAGATGAATTTGTGCACCAAGATACAAGGAAATGGATGGTCAACAACTGGACTAATAGCTTCTACTTTTGTGGCCTCTACATGCTATTCATATTTGCTGGTAGACATTACATGCAAGAAAGACCTCGTTTTGAATTACGTGGAGTTCTTTCGTTGTGGAATACTGCACTTGCGACGTTCAGCATCGTTGGTGCTTGCAGAACAGCTCCTGAACTGTTCCATGTCCTCAAGAACTATGGGGTCTACCACTCCGTCTGTGTTCCCAGGTAATTTTTGCCCTAATCTTTGCACATGTGTAGCATGTAGATATTGTTTAGAGGACACCTGGTTTTTAATTGCTTTGATTACTTATGGCTTTGATTGCCTTGGTATGAATGTTACCTGACTTATATTGTTACCTATCTACTGTAGAAAATTTATCAGGTTCCTACAGTTTGTTCCACATGAACTTAGCAGTGGAAATTCTGCTAGTCAAAGGCAACTCGAGCTGATCTCTACGTTTGGAAACACGAGAGGGTTGTTCCCTCTTACGTTTGACAAGTTAGTGACGTCCCCATTCGTAGCGATCAGCTTGAGTTGGCTTTGACCAGTAGAATTTCCACCGCAACTTTCTAGTGAAGCAAACTGTAGGTAACTAACCTCCAGTCAGGGTTGTAAAAAACCAGGGTTATAAAAAAGTGTTTTGATTTGGTGAGTGCTAAATATATTGTCAGGGTTGCTCTAAAACTAAACCAAAAGATGTTTTTTGATATTAAATTTTTGAGACTTATATCTCAGATCACAGATCATCGGATCAACTTAAATCATACATGGTTTTGAGACCAAAACCATGTTTTTTTATGGTTTTGGTTGGTACTTGGTAGACATGTAGGTACGTATGTATTGTGCTTGAAAGCTGGAACCTTGGTGCTATATTCCAAGTTTCAAGAGCCAAGTCCATTAAAGTTCAGTACATGCAGGTACACTTTCTACATGTGAACCAGCCCCATCCCGATCAAAGCGAATTATAAGATTTCAGTAAAAAATGAGAAAAATTTGGGTTTTTGTAGTTTTCAAAACTTTTGAAAATAAAAAAGTAGGTTCTTTTAAGCTGGGTAAAAAATAACAGCTTGCCGCAAGCATACACGACAGACTACCATGCCTCGGATAGGATCCGTCGAATTGCGATGGTCAGTGTATGTCCAATTCGTATATTGCCAAAACGGCATCACTCGAGATGAATTGCCAGTCCTCGGGTTGGCAATCCCTTGTGTGCAGGTGCCTACTAGCTTTAGCAGTTCTGGGGGCCAATGGACGACTAGCGTTCCAGAGGCGATCAACATTGGGGGATTTGTAACGCCATAAGAAAAGCATTGTCCCCCAA
>QKMV01003751.1:0-11051 GCA_003287335.1 Lednia tumana
CTCAAGGCAGACTGAATTGACGTCTTTCCTTCCTTCCTACAGAAGACCCGAGTAAGGAGGAAAAACAATAATCTTAAGCTCTATTTTTTGTTGCCATATAAATAATTTTGGGAGAGCCTCTACGCCACTGCGATAGATCCATAATCTGCTTACAGTTTAGGGAGTTTTCACGAGAACCACTGCCGCCTAGAAGATGCATAACATCCCGCCATCTTTGGGGTCTAGCTGTCAAACAAGGTTCTTAACCACCTCTTGTAAAGTTCTTCAATTCTAAGTAATGTTTTGATTTCATTGTGAAAAATTTTGTCTTGGCATGTAGCATGTAACATTTGTTTCAACATGTTGCTTTGTAATTTATATATTTGAGAACAGCTTGACCACAAATATGGCGGCATCTCTGCATTTATCTCGATCTAGAGTGATCCTAGTGCAAGCTCCCTGTACTCTTCTGGCTAGGAAACTATCATTTTTGTCGATTTTTTTTTAATTTGAGCATTGATCAGCTTGAATACTCTTTGATTCGAGATCGCAAGCGTAATGCATACGTACATTAGACGTGACCAGGCCAAGGCCAGATACCTTAAGGTGAAATGAGGGGCAGGTTAAAAACACATCAGATTTGCAGTTTCTTTTAATTACTGCAGCTAAACTATAAGTGGTACAGTCACCAAACTTGGTTACATCCACGAGAGTTCAATTCTGTCTTTCTGAAAAGATGTATTGGAAATGTTGGTTTTTTAACTTTTTTAAAATACCTGATTTTAAGTGGGATATTATCATTTTTTTCACCTTAAACAAGGTTTTTTAAAAACTGGTGAATATAAAAATTTAAAAACACAGTTTTTTAGAAAGTCAGTTAAATTTTCTTGGAGGTAATCAAGTTTGGTGTCTCTTCTATTCAAAGTTTAGCTGCAGTAATTAAAATAAACTTCAAATCGGGTGGGTTTTCCTAGGTGCCCCTCACCCAGGCTGATGTCAAAGTAACTTCAATATTTGTGATTTCATTCGCAGTAAAATAACAAATATCTGTGATGTTGACTCGTAACTCCTCCGCAGCTACCAATGTCTTGAGTGCTTACATTTGTGATTCGGGCAGAGTACGTCCATTTCGACAACAGCAACAGCAATCCCGTTGGCAATTAGCAGCTGCAATTACCATGTTTGGCGGATCGAATGGATCTTATCTCCTGAGCCATGAGACTTGACAGTCTATTCAAGACATAAAGCAGATGGAGAATCGATTTAACCCTCGCCGGTTATTGACATCAATGTCATTAGCAGGCTTCATTGTCGGACCGCCAAAGTCATTTGTACAAATCCAATGAGCCTCACTAAACTACATGTTTGGGGAGTAACTGGCGATCAAATGTGAATAGAACGACCAATAGTATGCATTTATCTTACTGCTTGTGTATGTTTGTACAATGTCGTGAGGGAGGGGGGTTGACTTTGTACTCTGCCAACTTGAATCGCAGGACAGGGTACGTCATTTTGAAACTAACATTGCCTGGAAATGATCATCACCGAGTCGTCCCGGTATTTCGTGCTGATGGACCACGGAAGCTTGGAAGGTAGGTGGCTGTTCAATTTGTACTAGGGATGTCAATCGATTTTTTTATTGACATCGATTATCAAAATTTAACCAAATTTTAACATCATTTATTATTTATTAACATCACTTTTAATGAATAATCGATTATAATCAAATCGATCAATAATCGATTATTTCGATATTTTTCAGAAGTTGGTAAAAAAAAAAACAGGCTGGCAGACCTGCTATGCTATGCCACTGAAATGTGACATTATCAAAAATGGCATATTGGGCATGACGTATAGCTTGCAAGAAGTTTTAACAAATAAAAAAAACGCGTAGAACAAATCCGCTCTGAGATTGTTTCAAAAATTTTCATCTTATATTTCGATTATTATAAGTGAGATCGATTAATCGTTTCGTGGTCATAATCGATTAATCGAATCGATTGACACCCCTAAGTTTTACCTTGGTTTTTTTTTCGGTGGAGCTTTACCGACCGCGACAATTGTTACTACATGAGGAAATGTTGTTACTTCTTCAAATTCAAAAAGTATTCAATAACGAAAAATAGCATTTCGCCAATGGCCATCCACTATATTATGGATTATAATTGAACTACGTATTGTTGCTCATTTTCCTACTTGTTAACTATCCTTCTTGTGGTAATATACCCATATTAAAAAAAGTGCCTTTCTTTAAAAACAAAGACGACGCCTCCACTATAGAATGCCTTCAGACACGAGCCGGCTCAAGGCTATCTTGGCCCTCGGCCATACTAAGTACTTGCCCCCCCCCCCCCCCCCCCGAATAGAATTGCTAACTTCAATTTTCATAAACAGATGTCTTTTAGACAAAATAAAACCAGAAAACTTGAGACTTAAAGATAGTTTTTAAGCATACAACAATCTTCGACAATCGTTCTTCAAAAGAAAGCAAACAAATCTTTATGATAAATCTTGTGAATTCTGGTGCTGAATTCTAAGTAGCATAAAAGTTTAAATTTGAGGCATATCAAGATCTCACTTTCGAAAATTGTGTCACCAATTCAATCAGGTCAACTGCTGATGGCTGAGCCAACTCCAATGTTTCTGGACCCGTTGGAAACTTCTCGAGAGAAATGGCGTTGTTCTTTTCAATTTAATTTTTTACAAGGGCTAGAAAATAATCCGTATAAACCCGTGCCCCCCTAGGCAGATGTCTAGTTGACCTAGTGGTAAGACGGCCCTGCTAACAGGTATTGAAGAAATTTTTGAAATATAAATAACGACGGCTCTACCCCTCCCCCCGCCTCGTCGTCGTCGTCAGCAGCGGCGTTGGCGTTGGCGTCGGCGTCGTCGTCGTCGTCAGCAGCGGCGTCGGCGTTGGCGTCGGCGTCGTCGTGGGTGGATGTCGTCACCCACCCACGCACGAATGGAGACAATAATAGCCAAATGTAATAGTTATGTTTCTCGTTTTGTCAATATTATCGGAGGAGCGAAGACTTCAATTTAACTTACGAAGAAAAGAGTTTTTTATTTTTTTATCTGTGTGTTTGTTCGCGCTCTGCAGGCCAAACCTTGAACCAATTTCAATGAAAATTTCAGGGAACCTTCATTTTCTCTGAAGATAGACCTGCAAACTTTTAAAGCGCGATCCATGAATATATTTCCTAAATTAGCATTTCAGTAAATTTTTCATAATTTTATCGACTTTTTCCCCTATTTGTTTGTTGTTTGTATGCCAAACGGCTGCATTTATTTCAATTAAACTTACAGGAAACCTTTGTGAGGCATAAATGTAGATGTGATACAATTTTCAGTGCAGTCGGTTTGGCTGTTTTTTTGTAAATTGAGTTTTTGTGGTATTTTTAGAGTTAATGGAACTTTGTCTCACTCTATTGGCCAAAGTTTTGTTTGTATATTTTTAAATGGTGTTTATCTTTTGAAGTTTTACAAGAAATACTACGCTCATCCAGCTCCGAGGTTACATAAAGCGTTTCGGCGAAGCCCTTGTTATTTTACAAAGCCTATCATGCCTTTAATACCTGTAGGTATGCTTTAGTGGTGACGTCATCGCTTTTTAAATGAAGTGAATGAAATAATCTTTTTTTAATGATTGCTACATTCTTACAAATTCTTGGCAATTCTCGGAAATCTTTCATTGGATTCGATGTTTCCTCCATGTCTGGTGCTATATTTTAACGCTACAGATAACATTTTTGGTTGTGGTCTTTTTATCAAATACAATTGCGCAATTTACGCAATTTAGAGGATAGAAAGTCATAAGTAACAGCGGTGCAAGCTTTTACGGGGTTTCGAAAGCGGTACAAACTGTGGCACAAAGGTACAAATAATCCTATGCAGAAAATGTGTTTGAGGGAGAGGGTGGGGGGTTGAGCACCCCCTCTTTTCTCTATGTGTGGATGATCATTATGATAGTTAAACGTAGTATTTACTAAAATAAACCTTCTTATCGTAGATGCGTCGTAATTCGTAATCGACACTTTATCATCTGTGTAATTTCGATCTAGAATCTATGATTTATTATACCAGTTTGAAAGAATCCTAGTAGACAACTGGCGTATACGTAGAACGAGGTATCACGAAGGTTATTCACTATTGCTTATGGTAGGTACTACGGCAATCCAATTACTTCCTTGAAAATTGTGCTCTCTTTTTAACGACCTATAGTGGTAAGTCTGGGGGTGATAATGAGCAGTGATTTATGTAACAGCTTGTACATTGTTAACGAAACAAAATAAACCATCTCTCGGTATATGTACTATGACTACCAATAACATTTCATCTCAACACCATTCTTTCTCAACGCTGAACCTACTCACTCAAGAGACAAAAGTCAAAAGTCAAGATTGCAACGAGACACTTAATCCGCGCTAACAAGTGCCATTTTCCCAACGCTATAAGAAGGGTAGGAAGAAAGAATGGAAGGCTAAACCAAACCTTGTGAGTTTATTGGATTGTTCCTACACCTCAAATTGTCTTGGTCTCTTGTATGCAATCTTCATTAGTGAAGCTACCAAAACCAAATATTAGCTTATCGTCAATATATATTTATAAAAATAGGTAAAAATTCCGAACTCTTACCCACTCAAACGCTAACTGTCATAGTCTACTTATATGGGTCTATTTCTTTGTTAGCAATGTGCCCTAGCCTGAAGGTCTGAGGAGCCCTGCATACTGCAGAGGGTTCGGACTTATGCAGGTTATGAAGCATGATAATCGTCAGCACTTGCATGCTCATAGTTACATCTCGTCGGGATAACTAAAGTCAATGCCTGATGCCACTAGAACCATTCAGGTGCAACTATAACTATGCAGCGGCATTTTGGCTTATCAAAAACAACTCGAGGTGAGATCTGTGAATGGGACGTTTGTCAACTGTCAACCATGAGGGGATAGTGGTGTGAAAGATTGCTTGTGAATTGTGAATGTTATGGCAGAGCTTTAGGGTAGGCACTGCACCGGCAGGTAGAGATTAAAAATGTCTGTAGACATCTTATTCACAAAGTATTTAGATGTATTAATGCAAGAAGTTGTTTGGAAACACGAGCATCACCAGATTGCCGAATGTTTTGTTTTATAGACTGTAAGCAGAAACGGATTGGCCCATCTGGCGACTTGGTAGGACCGGTAGGTCAATCCAAGATTCGGGCCGGTAAAAATCAAACAAATTTTTTCATGGGTTTTATTTAAACTTAAAACGTTTAAGAAAAAGAGAGAGACATAAATTCGTGATTTAGACTGAAGGGCTGGTTGGCAAAGCTCATTGGGCGGATCTACCCTCGTCTCGGTCTCGGGATATTTTTGGATTCAAGAAAAGATGCGTTTCAAAGAGCTTCGGCCTTTGAAAGCTGGATCACCCGAAAATACGCAAAATCCTTCATATTTTTGGTACGTTAATGCGCTTATGGTAGAAGAACGGGTAAAATTGGCTGTAATATTGGGTTTAGTCTGGTAATGAGGATGATATACCGTAAATAAGCGTATAAATGAGAAATATACCTCATAAACGAAATGGGGGGAGGAGGCATGTTTTTAATGTATTGTCAGGGCCGCGTTTTTGTCCCTAATCCGTCGCTGACTGTAAGCATGGTATACCTATTCTCCTTCGAATGGTTATATCTACGGCGTAAATAGTAAATATATATAAGTGTGAGATGTCAACGCAAATAATTCATATTAGCAGCCAGCGATCTTATTTGAGCTCAAATTTTAACAATTTTAACCAGAGTAAGAATTAATAGCTAAATAGTAGACCCAGGATTTTTATCTAAAAGAGACAAGGGAAATTTGGGGTCTTATTCTTATCTATTTCATTTGCACAATGCTTGTTTGGATTGCATCATTTTGCAAAGCTTTCGAGCGTGCTGGACGGAATAAATTCCAAAAATTGGAATGGACAAAGAGCCCCATTTGACATTTGACCCTTGATCTTCTAAGTGACCCGATGGTCGACACGTCGCTAGTGGTGGAACTACGTTAAATGGCCCTACCCGCAAAACTTTTGGGGGCCGGGGCCCCTTTGATAAAAAAATCTGTATAATAATAACTTAACCTGCCGTTCGATCAACTTCCTCCGTGCTTTCATTTCGGCATAGCTGTCGATTACAGAGTCAAAGTCCATTTTTTTAGCTATAGCGGCTTCTCTGTTCAGCACAGCCAATTCTGATAGTCTGTTTTGGCCTATTGAGTTTCGCAAATAAATTTTTTGAATAATTTTTAACATTGAAAATGACTTTTCTGTCCCTGCCACACTCACTGGCTACACTGGCAACGTAAGAAACCAAAGGGGGGCAGGTCAGATGCCTAAATTTCCTAAAGAGAAATTGTAACAAATACATTCTGGCTATCGTATTCAATGCACCTACAAAGTTCACTGTGTAATGTAAAATTGAATGTCTCGAGCAATTCCAGTGGAGCAAAACGAAAAACCCAACAGTGTCCCCTAAACTGGCAGGTGGGCCTGGGCCCTGCGTGCGCCTAGTTCCGCCACCCCATGTCGCACTGATCGGTATTGGAGTTACGGCGTCATACTTTCATCGTAGCCAGAATTCAGGCGAATTATGAAACTTGGCAAACTGTTTTGGTGTAATGAGAAATAGAAAGAGACACAAACTCCTAGGCCTGTTCCTACGGCTCCCGACTGCTGCTTAATGAGGTTTTATTCAAATCACTTTTCATTAAAAATGGCTTACCCACTCAATGTTTGGCTCGATTTTTTGAGATTTCAACGGTCGTTTCGTCGCGCCATATGCGCTCGCTGGCCTAATTACCTTGTGTACGGGAAAAGCGACGCCGAAGCCGACGCCACCCAGAAATACACACTGAAGAAGACACGCTTCGCCACGCATGCCTCCTCCCCTCCCCTCCAACCCCAACCCACACATCTTAACATTACATCCTATGCGGTCTGTTATGGCATTTAGAGCAAAATTAAACCTTTTTTTTCAACACAGTTTTGACTTTTGAACCCAATCTCTCAGCATTATTGTGCAGCCACATCAGCCGCCATGGTTCCGAGGTTTTGCCATGTTTTATCGCCGTGCTGTTCTTATTCAAATTAGATGATCAACTCATCATTAACATCATCATCAACATAATTAGATGAACCCAATGCATCAACTATCGGATAGGTTTTGATTAGATTTTGAGTACTTCTATCTAAGATTGTACATAGGAAGTACCTACGTATGATTAAAATGAAGGTTTCCATCATTATTAATTTGCCTATATTTTAATTTATAAGACTGCAATGTCCTCAAACCACCTGAAGTTTACATTGGATGAGACTTGAAATCAGGAGTAAAAACACAATATTTCGTAATAGCTCATTTAGCAATCATCAGGAATAAAGCCAATGAGAACAAACCAAAATCTTCAAACACGTTGATTGCACGATTATTCATAAGACAATCCACATACGACCCCATACAGTCTTATTATAATATCAAGTCTCCGTTACAATCAAATCTTACTTTGACATTACATTTAACAATTTGAATGGCCAACAACGGAGAACGGTCGTTAGAGATAATCTAAGCTGTACCATTGCCGAGAGGGAGGGGGGGGGGGGTAGCAAACAACTTACAGCTTACCTTCGAGCTACAAGTTATGCAATCAAGCTTTGCATGGACTATACGTTGCCTGGGCTAGGTTATATCCTTATAGGTTTATGATGTTGGTGAGTATAAACGCATCTGAATTCTAACTCACCTATGTCCTTCTCCTAGGTCGAACAACTTGGGGGTAATACGAATACCGGTCCTAGTTTCCTATATAGGTACCCATCTTCCCCACCATAGCCCGGGTAACTTAGGGGGTGATACTGGTAGGGGGTAGGGGCAATTGTGTGCAATCATCGGCTAAGATGTCATTCGTTATTTACCTACAAAACTGGTTCAAGCATGTTCAATTGTTGAATGTACTCCAAGGTTGATTACGAGCTACATAACATCTTCGACAATTTTAGGCAACCCCCCCTGGTCTTATGCTGATAGTTATTCTGCATCTTCAGAAAAAATGTTTACTTAACTGGGTAATTTAGGCATGTGTCTAAATTCTGTATCTTACTCAACATAGGATGAGCGATTGGAAACAACACTGGTCGGCCCTACTCCTAGGTTGCTAGGTGTAGGTGTGCATCTTACTCACCATAGGATGAGCGATTGGGATTAATACCAGTCGGCCCTACTCCTCTGTTGATAGGTGTAGGTATGCATCTTACTCACCATAGGACGAGCGATTGGCAGTAATATCGGTCGGCCCTACTCCTAGGTTACTAGGTGTAGGTGTGTATCTCACTTACCTAGGACGAGCAACTTGAGAATAATATCGGTCGAGTTGTTGCAGGGTTCGAAGGGCGTCCCTCATGGCGGACAGGTCGGACTCGGGCTTGCCGCAAATTACGGGCGTGGTCAGAAGTGCCAACACCAGGACCCAGGAGACTGCGACGGGAATCTGCATCTGCAACAAACGATGCGAGTTGCAGCTGAGTTGCGGCTGAGTTGCAGAGAGGGCGAGAGAGAGAGAGAACAAACCTGTTATTTCTTACCACAGAGAATTGCTTGAAATGTTGACGCTGTAAGTTGTTGATTGTTGCTGCCCATAATGTGTGCAAGTTTTAAGAAGCTGCTGGTGTAAAAAATCACCACAATAAAAGAGCTAGTGTCAACTGCCCATTGTTATGAGTATTAGCCTCTTCCCGTACGCTTGGAAGTAATCACGAAGATATCCGAAGAGCTTAGCTAACAAGAAATACACCAAGTTCGTTTAGTGTCGTGATATTTTTCTCGTTCTACCGACTTTTATTGTTATGTTTTTCGGCTGGAATTGAGTTTTATATGTGGTACGGCCATATTGTGATACCATGGTACCGTGATATCGATACCATGGTTAGAGCGTTATTTGTCGTTGGCTGACAATAGTTTTTTGCTAGCATTGTATTAGTTTCACCTCGCACGCTACGCTATGCGTCAGGAGTAAGTGATGTGCACTTTGCATTGCTTTTGCATAGACAGACTACTTTGTCTCGAGTAGTGCAAAACGTATCTCGTTCCAGCATTTGCAAGGCCGATGAACCAGGCTACCAATCCAGCAAATAATGCCAACATTGTAGTATGATTTTGCAGTAATATTTTAACTTCGGAGCTTGGCTTCTTCAACTGAGTCCCAAAGTCATACCGATAGACATACACCATTAGCATTTCATAGCTATCCTTCAGATATCTTTTATCAATACTTACTCAATTAATGCTTTAAATGATTAAAACATAATAAAAAATTTCTCGTTCTTGGTTGCTTTGCATGTCCCGTGACGTGAAGCAGCAGTGCCAATCGAACAATGCAGCTATAGTTCATGTTTAGATCAGGGATGGCGAAAATAGCTATTGCATGTAATTTGTCGAATGAATAAAACTACTTGGGTAATGATTATTTTCAGTGGCAGCTCGTGACAGTTTTGTTGGGAGGGTCTGCTATAAAATATTTCCAATGCCCTCGCTCCTCCCCCCTCTACACACAAAAAAATTCCGTAAGAATTAGTTTGGCAATGATATAAAAAGACGCGCAAAGCATAGGGTCTACAGCAATTCATTTTGAATCGTTTTCATGGTCCCCTTGTAAGCAGGGGCATTTTCTAGATGGATATTCATGGCCGAATCCAACTCACGAGCAAACCAACAAGGCCCAGAAAAATGCCTATATTTACGAAATGTTCAGTCTCATTGGGACCAAGGCATAGCGTGAGCTCAAATGAGCCACAGAAAAGCAGAAAATCTATTAACCTCGACAAACTACCCTCTTTTTTGCCACTTGCTGATTGGTGACCACTATTCTTGGCGAAATCCTGAATCAATTTGCTCACAAGGCCAAGTATTGCTACTTTTTAATTTTTTCGGAAAGATGTTCCTCACAGGTAGTGCTTGTCTTCGTCCACACGGAGTGCCCCCAAACAAAATGCATGGGAAACAGAATAATTTATTATGAATTCTTTGCCGCATAACCATGGATGGCGAAAACACTTGGTTTGAACATTCGGGCGAAGCCTTTTCTCCTACTTTACTCCGTTTCCGTTTTCTAAGTATCGGCGTGGTCTGCCAAGAATTTTAAATTTCAATTTTTGGTTTAATATGAGAGTTCGGAAGAAACAAATCTTCAGTCCCGATACGGTGTTCGCCTCGTGGTCACTGACGAGGTGACGACCCACAGTGACACAAAGAATCGCTTCATTCTTTCGCGTTATCGCTCAAACTCATTCGCTAAGCTCGGTCAGTGTGCACATTGCCAGTTTGGGTCTGCAAGTCTGTCCGCCCGGGAGCCAGACTGAGATCGCTGTTTCGCGTTTCTCGGCTAGTTTCGTACCCCCTCTCTTCCCTCGGTTGTGAACTGCCGAGTGTAATACGCAAAACGATTCATCTATATAGAAAAGTGAAAAGAAAGAAATTATAGTCAAGATTATGTTATGGTGTGCATCGGAAAGATAGGGAGGTCTGCAGCCCTCCCTCATGAGCCGCCCCTGATTATTTACGTGGTTAGTTTGGTCAAAGAAGATATTTATCCAAACTTTTTTTCGTAAAGTGCACATGAGCTTGAAAGCTGCGTTGGAGCCTGACTGACTAGAGAGGTCAAGACTCGAGACTGGGGAAGGGAGATGGTAAGAAGATGGCCGCGTCCTATTAGTTGGGTAAACATCCAACATCCCAGCGGCCAGCATTTGCTTGTAATGGTTGTAGAAAATCACGGGATACGGGAAAACCACTATCAGCTTAGCAGGTCACCGTGAATCGAGCCTCGGACCTTTCCAGACCCGATGACAAGGCAGTTCGGCAACCGTGCTCGCCACGTAAAATCACATTACATTTTCGGACGAATAAATCTGATTTTATAAGATTTTACAACGGTATAATTTATTCCACAGATACATTCTTCAACAAAATTACGGTATAATGATTACAATTTACGGTTTGTGCTCTGTTTTTATTGTTTATTTTATCATTTTTATAGTAACAACGTTTCGCCAG
>QKMV01003752.1:0-10000 GCA_003287335.1 Lednia tumana
GTTTTGCTATTTAAATTATATCACAACTGTATTTCGGCTAAAGAGTGTGAGAATGGATTGATCTTCTCACGGGTTGAATGATCGCTCTCCATCACAATAGAAAGGGTGCACAGCGCACCTGTTTCTTGATTTTACCCCTCAAAAACTTTTTTAAATAGGTTTCTTTGCCCAGCCTCCTGGGGCAATACAGAAATGTACAGTCTGTAAAATAACTAAACTATATACTTTTATTTGTAATAAAACAAAAACACGATCGAAATCATTGAGACGTTGCGAGTTAGTATTTCCGCCCCGTAGGGCAAAATAAGCGTAAGAAAAAAGTCTCTATGCTAGCTGTCTCGGTCATGGGAAATAGTTAGCACTCGCTCCTTAGCTCAAGGGATGTAAACCCTCAGGGAATGTGAGAGACACCCAGTTTTTGTATTTTTCTGTCTTTTATTCCACCCTTCGTATTAATTTGATCTCCAATCAAAATGGCTGGTTTATACGGCATGTTCAACGTACGAGAATTTCTAAATGTCAAAGGTGTATTTCTATTGGCGTGCTGTTGCTTTGGTTGCTAGGTTTGTTTTTCCGGAAAAAAATGACGTGGAATTCGCATAAGAGTACGTTTTAATTGAACAGCATATCAAACGGAATCGTGATGTGGACTCCGCTTGCCTTCGGAAGACTTGGCAGCGTCTTAATACATATCAAACAACGATGTTTAAATTAAATCTTCGGGAAGTCTTGTTAGATGTTTTACGTTACGTCATATTACGTAAAGGCACACTAATGAAACACTTAAATTGGCATGAAATTAATAAATAGTTGATTGCAATAAAAATCGATAAAAAAACGAGTAGGCTTGTTATGTATGTAGCTGGTCGTATATAAACTTCATGACTATGATTTAATTTCAATCGCAATTTCAGGAAAATAACAAAATTTTATACTGATTGGTTATTAAAATTCTCGCATATATGTCACGAATAATATTGGTATATTATAATACAAAAAAAAAATCAGAAATAGGGTTATTTCGAAATATATACCTTCGTTAATTTATTTCCATCGCGTATAAAATATATTACGAGTTTAGAAATCGCACGATAACATAGGGTGTTCAGGGAGCAACACGTTTCTGCAAAGAAGCCACCGAGGAATTTAATTTTCTACAATTCACATACGTTCCCTTCAAATTGAAGGGCGCCACGAACGCTCAGAAGAAAGAGGCCCGGCCCAGGATGATATAATTTCGAGGCGAACACAAAACGCAAGCCTAGATGGGTGAGACTGCAGAGACGGGAACGGAACGAGCCGAAGCCTAGACGATGACTGGAGGGCATGGAGCGAACAGAGATGAAGTTAATTAAAGAGAAGGGATGCAGGCCAGAGGTGTGGCCAGCTATATACCAACTACCATGGCGTTGTCAGGTTTAAAGGAATGATACACCAGAGAGAATATGTCTTCATTTCATAATTATATCTAGCATCACACGATTCTATTTGCTGCACGTCAGAGAGGTGAATGCTATACCTTAGGATTAGCCACCACCACCGGGTGAATTACCTTGTTTCAGTTGGATCATATATCGAGGGAACACCGCTGAGCAAAAAGTTGACTACTTTGTGGGCACGAGCTAATGAGAAGCTACGAGTGGCAGCCAGAAGCAGAAGGAAAGAGCTGTAAGCTATCTAATTCGTTTAATTATTCATACCTACATCTTAGCAATGAATAAATCGTTTATGCGTTATGTATAAAGGATAAGCTATAAAGGGATAAGACTTGTAAAATTTGGCGGCCCTGAAAGCCTGTCCCGTGGCCCGTCCCGTTCGTTCGCCGTGTGCTGGTGGAAGTGTGATAAAACTCTGGCGTGCCGTGTAGAAAACGAGATAGAGTTATGGGAATAAAACGGGGATAACGGCAATAAGAACCACAATCTCGCGCGAATTCGCTTGGCCGCGTGCAGCACTTGGCGAAACGCGAAGCCCATACAAATTATTAAAATAAGCGAATGAATTTACGCACAACATAAATTTCCCACGCACTTTTCCTCTATAAATAAAAAGTATGTGTATTTATATACCTACGTGTTTTACTTTCGAGGCATGCGCGTAACATTAGTAAAATCGTCATGTTTGACACCTTGGACGAATTGACATGAAACAGAAATAATTTTTCTGACTGACACTTTGTGACATGACTTATTAACTTTAATTCTGCAAAACGAATTACATTGGGTGGGGAGGGGAGATGAAAAAACTAGCATGGCTTCCGACATAGTAATCCAATCAGCCTACTCCTGTCGGTGTCACAATGACAGAGCGGAGTGTCGTCCCCATCGTGTCTTTGCAGATCTGTACCGACTTAGACTCCAGTCTGCGACGTTGTGAAACGCTTCCAAGTGCAGTGGGCTCGTATAACTGCACAGCGATATTCTTTCCGTGGAAATACTCTTGCTGGTTGCGTCGTTCAGGTCGTTTGGCATTTTTCCGGTCATGTTAAATTGGACGTGAGGAAGCATATTATACTTTACGCCATGAATTACTCCCCGACACCATCGTCTTGGTGATGAAAAGTGCCACACAAAATATCTACTATTCAGGGGAGACATTATTGCAGAAATGTTTATCATTGCCACGAGCGTTGCTTTTAAAGGTTTGTGTCTGGTGTTCAGCGCGAGATAGTAGATAACTGCTGCACTGTTAGAGTGAAAAATGCGGTGACACCACTATTTTACAAAGCATCATTCACTGATGTGAAGATGTAGAATTTTTACGATTTAGTACCAAACGCGCATGTTTTTTTGCATCTAAACGTTAAAATATAAATCGTCTCACAGAACATATACCACGTGATAACCAGTCACTGACAGAATTTGAGCATGATAAAAATCGAGATCAGAGTAGGTAACGTTGTTTTAATATAATTTCCCATAAAATCCCTAGTATATACGCCACATGCTTTAATTAAAATCACAATTAAATCTCATTTGAAATCGCACAATTGATATGAGTTGTCTTGGTGCGATTTCATTAAAGATGCTTTTGTGAATTTAACGAACCATACCTTAACAAAAAGCCGCAGCACACAAGGAGAGAGAGAGAGGTCTAGAAACAACAATGTGTAGTATAGGATAGAAAAGGTTAGTTGCATATGCCGCCCGCCAAATGCAAGAAACAATCGAATACTACCTATACATAATGTATCCGGGTTAATTCGTGCCCCGTTCGTGTATTTTATACATCAAGTTTCTGTAAGGTCCACAATACTTGCACCATTCCCTGCATAGTGTCACAAGAACTCGTAGTTTTCTGTTAGTTTCCATTAATTTAGTTGAATTTTCTTCAAGCATGGATGATGTAATAGAATGAATGCAAATTCTACACGAGCACACCGAGTGAAAAGTTGAACTTTTACGA
The DNA here is from genome assembly GCA_003287335.1 of Lednia tumana. Taxonomy (NCBI): domain Eukaryota; kingdom Metazoa; phylum Arthropoda; class Insecta; order Plecoptera; family Nemouridae; genus Lednia; species Lednia tumana. The sequence continues at coordinate 3,406 of QKMV01003752.1, forward strand.
TCTCTGGGCAATTTGCTCATCAGACATGTTTTCATGGAATTACGCTTCTCGTTAGCCAATTCTCATTGATCTCAAGTGTCGAGTATTTAGCCAGGATTTTGAATTTCTAAAGTGAACAGCTCTGCCCACGGTAGAGTTGGTATTCGTTTGTCTTTCACGTGTTTTAATTCGTATGATCTGGCGTTGAATTGCCGATGTAAATGGAATGCATCTGCATTTGCAAAGAGGTGTTACTATACACGCTGACTGCACCCAATTATTCGTTCCCGTATTCAGCAGACTATGCGCAAGAGCAATCTTTGTCGAAATTCGCTTTACAACTGAGAGAGGTTTCAACTAATATGTGTACATCCGTATCAGCCACAAATTACATGACATGCTGTCTTCTTTCTTGCTTCAAGACTTAACATTTTCAAGCGGAGATACCTAATGGATGAAATGAAAATAGTAGGTGAGCAAGGAAATGTTTCTGAAAGTTTTCGACGCTTACTATCTCGATTAATCGACAATGAGATACACACGTAATTCTGTTTCATTTGTTGAAAAGTCAGTGTGTTCCGAGTCGCAGTGCGCTGCGAGGGGTTGTCTTTTGTTGGTCGAGCTAAGAAAAGAGTCACCCTGTCGCCTAGTGGGTCAGTTGGATTTCTATCAGAAAACTTGTCCTTCCCAACTTTGCTGCCGCATTATTATTTGCGGGGAAGGGGAAACTAATTTCATCCTCCGCGATACTCAAAGGGATCGGAACGCGTCTCTCTTGACTTCCTTCAGCCAAGGGAACCGCTAAGGAACGCGATATTTCGGGGCTTCGTACTCAAAGTAGATTAATTTTCTAAGCTTCAATGACATTATTAACTTGTCAAAACAATTACAAAATGATTGCCCATAAAGAAGTTTGTCTTGTCAAAATTATAAACAAACAGCGAGCGTAATCCTTTAAGAACATTATCATTTTGTTTCCCAATGTAAAATGAAGCATAATGCGGCACCTCCACTATGGCCCCTCCACTATGGCACCTCCACACAGCAGTGAAATGTGGCCGTTAAAGGTCTATGCACTTCGCTTCGCTTTCAGTCCATGGCCGACTTCTGTTCCTCACCCAAAACAAGACCCTTAATTAACGTCAAAACCATCCTTTTTTTGACACGTGTGAAAGCATTTTAATCACCCGGCTCGTGAGGTTTGATGCCAACGACACCGCCGCACGCAGCACTAGACAGACCACAGACACCGGATATAGCTGGCGACACGTACGGGGCTCACGTGGCTCGTATCAGAGATCGCGGCGACGTTTGCACGCCTGTATCCGCTTTCATTCCACGACTTGGCAATTCGAATCACATTTTAGTATGGGCGTTGGTGTGTACAAAATTAGAGGTTTAGAGAAGCTCGAAGTTTGGGACATAAGTTCAGACAAAAAATGTAAGCATTTAGCCAAGCAGAAGCCAAAAATGTCTATTCCTCTTTGGGGGTGGCGGAGTTGTTACACTTGTGGGGAGGGGGGGGGGGGCGAACTTGAATCTCCATAGGGCGCGAACGGAAAGCGCTAGTAGAACATTTTTATTGCCAGTCGATAGAAAACTAATAATTTGTGTTTTGATATACATTTTAAAAAATTCTGTTTTGGTTCGGGGGTGTTTACAAATTATATTTGTCTATTTTGTTAGTTACTGCATTCAATGTTAATTTTTTTGCGTGCTTTATGATCAATGGTGGTAAGCGTGATCGAATACAATTAAAACTTAAAAGCTCTCGAACCCTTGCTGGATTTCAATACAGCTGGCAATTTAAAAGGCAGGTGGTAGAAAGAGAGATGGTAAAAAGAAAGCGTTCGGATCTTTGGACATAATCTATCCAATATTATTAAGTGGCCGTTCGCTCGACTGTGTGCCCATCGGCACTCTCACCTGCCTCTCTATCTTGGCAGATAGGATGAAGGTGGAAATTTCGAGGGGCGAATATCTAAATTCCCGTTCACGCCCTATCGAATTTGGCGTCAAAGCTCGACGTCGATACAGTCGTTCAATTTGCCTAGCCGATGCATTTGAAATGAAAGCCGAGACCAAGAGGCACTACATATCCAACGTTGTACTTCTGTCAAAATTACAAGGCTACAGACTTTTTTGCGTATATCCCACCGAACTCTACGTAGCAAGCTCGCAGGTCGGACAACAGCAATAATTTGACCTCGTCTTACGATTCACCAAGCGAAACATACGAAGCTATGCCTGAGATTTGCGAAGACGAGCCCAGCTATCGGTTTGAGCAAGCGATTAGCGTGCAAAATCTGCATACTCTCTGAGGGCGTGCAGTGGGCAGGTTCCAATTTGAGAAAGCCATGGCAGATTGAAATATTGCTAGTTCCAACCGTTTGCATTGATTATCAGTCACTTGTCACGACTTCAGTGCAATTAATACCTACGTACACCAGTATAGGTACACGATTTGGTCATTTTGGAGTCTGAATTCTTTGTCGCTTTGACTTGATTTGATTTGATTTTGCGGAGAAGCGAATAATGGCATAATGAACAGTGACGATCCTTATATTCCTGGTAGACATTAAGGGAATCAGGTATATCACAGACAAGCATATCGTAACTCTGTCTGAAATCTGGCATTACGACTTCGTCACGTTACTAGCTCGTACATGTGCAGAATGTTGTCACCTCAAATGCATACTAATTAGATCATTGCATTCAATTAAGTCACTTTATAGTTGCTTTTAAAATGGTAGGTATGACAAAAAAAGCAAGCTGTATCACATTCACCAAACATAGTAATTAACGACGTTCAATGTGAAATATGTTTGTGGTTGTGCACATTAAAGATCCGGTACTACGAATTTAAATTACAGCACGCATTAGTTTCTCACCGCAATCCAAACTAACATTTACATGCGTGGAGGCGGAAGCGGAAAATGACGAACTACTGACCAGTGCAATATATAGAATCGGGAACATCGGGGGCAGTTGCATGTGCTGCGTACTTGATCTGAATGTGGATACACCTATATGCGTGCTACAAAGAACTCTTCTATGGTAACAACTCAAATCTCAATACAAAATACACACACTTTGAACGAAGCCTATTACACATTTTTGAGCGCCATCCATGCAACTTTTTCTTTAAATTCGCATCTTTGTAAAGTTTTACTAATATTGCCAACTTTTCCACTGTTTGGACACCCTTGAACCATAACCCGATTTTTTGTCATTTGATTTTCTGTCATTTGGAATTTCGAAATACCTTCTATTACCCTTCGCGCCCTATCAGTGATTTAAGTTTGCCACCCCCGAAATCTCCCCCCCCCCCTCCCCATAATGGTGATAGATAGTTTTGGCCAACGCTTAGCAAAATTCGTAGATTTTTATTCTGAACCAATTTTTTCAAAATTCATGCTTGTAACACTAACCACCAATCGTGCGTTTAAAAAAAATAATTGTTGCATACCTGCCGGATTATTAACAGGTCGGTTAAACCATAGAATAGAGAAGGTTATATGTCCCCCAACCACATTCGCCATCTCACCCCTTTGTAGGTCAGTCAATCGGCGCGAAAATATCCCAGTCGAAGCTGGCACTTTCTCAGCGTTCGTACTTCTTCTCTATCTCTCTCTTTCTCTTTCTCTCCCTCTCGATTCACATTTCTCTTTCTGTCTCTCGGCTGTTTTATTTAATTTCTAATATCACTCGCATAATATCGCCTTTGAACAGCTTTCACAATCAAGTTTAATTTACTGCTTCATTTCGGCTATTTTCAAGTTGAGAGCATTTTGCAATATTTTCTAAGAACGTTTAAAAAGTTGAAGAGCCCGTTGAATCTAGCACTATCTATAAGGTTTTCCCCGATAAAACACTGTTACTGTCTTTCTGGCCATTAGTGAGCATATAAATCATTGTGCTCATTAGAGAGATTAGATTACTATTGCAGCTAGGCGCGCTCTCGGGCTGCAATGGTAGTGTGTATAGTATAGGGGTTGGGTTGGGTTGGGTTGGGTTGGGTTGAGCGGCTATTGTGCCTTGTGGCAATGATGAATACAGATGGCAGGGGTGCCGGTCCCACCCGCAGCAATAACAAACCTAGTGACACAAAGGCAGAAAGAAAAACGGAAGAAAAACTTGAGTGTGCGGTTGCAGAAAGACGACGGAAAGAAGCCATTATACGAATTTGAAAGACTGGTGGCTTCGTGCTTGAAATGAAATGAAAATATCTTGGAAAAAGTGTATTTTTTTGGTTGGTTTGATATATTTTACAATTTAGATATATAATTGCATAGAGGGTGAAATATAAATCTGATTCGAGGTCCTGTAATAGATACTTTCTTTAGCGAATGCATTAGCTATCGCTGGCAAGAGTAGACATTTTAGTAAACAAGGAAACGCTATCTGGCACACGCGTTGTTGTGCGAGCGATTACAGGAACTTATATTCTAGACTTACGTTAATTTTAAATGTTGATGTACTGCTCTTTCAAATTTTCGCCGTGGAAATTGTACGACAGGTCGAATTTTGCTGTAAATAAGTGCACCCCACTTCAAACTTCAGCGTACTCAATCTCCTTTACGCCACTTACGAACAATAGCCAAGTTCCCTGATGTTAATCTTATGGTACCTTTTCAAATGTTAAATATTTTAAAACAAAATTACCTGACCCATATCCCCCACGAAAACTATACAGTTCTATTGTGGAACAGTTTGTAGGGATTTTATCAAATCTGAAGTCGCCGAGAGTGCAGACAACAAACTCAGAGAAAGTTTTGTTACGAGTTGTGTGTACGTGGACGCTTCACTCGCTCGCTCGATTAATATTTCCAACAAAACTGACGGCGGCACTAAAATGGTTTCTCTTTGATTGAAAGCAAGCACTAAGAAATGTTTATTCAAATTTCAAGCAAATAGTTTCCCGCATTGCTCGACACCCGATATCGGCTCGCGATATCCGTCATTCCGCACACGCCAAGTATTTAGCAAGCAGCTTCGTACCACAATTATAATACATTACCCAGCAAAAACACGGTTCCTTGCAAACATTCACGGGCGGCATTCAATCAAAGTATTATATCTAGATCAAACTCTATAATGATTGAGAAAACGAAACTCGAGAAATAGACCGTGAATATCTGGGGGAAGTGAATGAAAGCCATGTTCAATTCGCTCTTCCAAGTTCCCCATGCCGTCTATACGGTCTTAGCGCGGTTCCTTTATTGAAATTCCTATCAGAGATCCAGTCCTATCACCATTCCTTCATTCTCACTCCGTTCTAGTTGCGCGTATGATATAGAGGCGGCGACTCGGAGCCTGCAACGTTCGATCTCACATCTAGCCAGCTAGCAAACTTCTCTAGCGGAAATAGCCCGACCTATGAAACACAACTAACTTCTTATCTCATTGGAACCAACCCCTAAAACACACATCGCAATCTTAGACCAAAATCTGGAAATTGTGCCGAGTTAAATCTGGAACTATGTTGATATATATATACATTATATACAGTACTGGATTATGTATGTGTTCGCGAAGTCCATTCGTAATGGGGAAAACAAATTTCGTCGCCGGCCATGTCCACATATTATACACAAAGCTGTCCCTTCCAAACGACACAACAAGTCGTCGGCGTTATAGTGCAGGCCTGGGTATCATTAATAATAGTTACTTTGCCCGCCAAGAAGAAGAAGTTGGTAGTTTCAGCGTTCTCCTATATGCATTCCTTATCTGGTGAGCAATGGCCGATTTAGGAGACAATTAATATAGAGGCCGGTCGAATTCCCTGGGAAATTATGTTCTCTCTGAACAATGACAACACTGAATTGGGTGATGCTTTCACTGCAGTTGGCTTGTGAAAATTTATTTTAGTATGCCACAAGTATATTCACAATGCCACAGCTGTGTGGTAAAAAGCCGAGAAATTGATTTCTCATCGCTTTCCAGCGCGATTTATCCTGGAAAATGCTCGCGGCTCGGATGAATCCTGTAATGGTGGCGGTTGTCGGGTAACAACCCGCCGTAACGAATGCATTTCGAAGCAAGGAAAAACTAGGACGAGCTCTCAAGACTAGGCGATAAAAAGGTTTTTCTCAAACCGAAATGCCAAATAGCTCGGATACGATTATGGATTCCAAGATACATATATATATATACACACTCATGTGATGGTGTGGGGGGTGGTACGGGCCAGCTTGCGTGAAGATAACCATAGAATGGTGCATCCAGTTTAATCTCGAGTAACAGCCGGAGATCATCTTTTCATCTCATTTTAAAAGGATCGTTGCAGCCACGAGCGCCATGAAAGTATTCCAACGGCCACTTGGTCGCCTGCTCCGATCTAACCTGCTGTTAAACTTGTTGAATTTCCCACGAGCAATCAGCCGACATCATCCCCTCCCCTCTCCTCCTCCTCCACCCAGCCTGCGCCCCAAACAAGACATTGTTATTGGTAACACACACACACACAAACACACACACAACCTTCTCCTCCTCTGTATGGCGTCCGCAAATTGCCACACCACCACCACCGCTTGTCCACGTCGCGACCGGCCGCCGATATTAGCCTCGTTATTCTTTACGATTAGGAAATCCATTTCATCGATTCGGCTCCTTG
>QKMV01003753.1:0-11043 GCA_003287335.1 Lednia tumana
GGGGGGGGGGGGGGGGGGGCTGTTTCGCGGCCAGCGTTGGCATTCCGTTGGCATTGGTTGGCATTCCGTTGGGCTACAACTCGGTGGTGATGACTCTCTTGCGGACCACTTGCTGCTTGTTCTTGGTGTGGCTGGGGGCCAGGGGAGGGAGGGTGTCTGTCACCAGCCAGGGGGACAGTTGGTTCACGCTGGCCACGGCCACGGCCGGGGACTTTCCGCTGCCGTTGGCCTGCACGTTGTCCTGCGGAAAAACACGCAAAACACGTCACCGTCAGAAATCAACATCTCGCCGGCAACAACGGAAGCCAATTGCCCCAACCCGACTTGATTGGCAGCTTGGCGACATTTTCTTCCATGCTGTCTTTGCAGACCGGCTACGCTAACTAGCATGGCTAGAAGCAGCACAAATAATACAAAACATTTCAATACCAAAGCATGCGGCGAGGAGACGAGCAAAAACAAAGATAACAGGTGTTTGGACAAGTTTTACCTTGGAGGTCTTCCGTTGGTTTTGGCTCTCAGTTCTTGGCGTTCCTTCAGCGCCGGCGCCAATTATGTTGGCGTTGACTTCGGTCGCCAGTTCTTTGTTGGAGCTCGGAGAAACTGGAGCAACGGGGTCGATGGTGGCGCTGTTCCAATCAGGCCTGCCGCTTACGGGACTGCTGCCCCCAGGGGAGTGGCGAAACGGGTTCGAGCTCAAGTTCGGGGACAAAAATGGATTTTGTTTTTTTTCCGGAAGCTTGGGGAGCTTAGGAGAGCTGAAAGTCTTGAGGAACGGATTCGTGCCCGGCACCTGTTTCTCCGTCGGTGATCTGAGTTGCAGTTGACTCGAGCTGGTTTCGATGTCGACTTGGAACGAGTCGATGAAAGGGTTGTTGGAATGAAGCTCGAGGTCCTTAGGCTTGTTAGCCTTGCTTTGGACGTGCGACGGGAACGAATCAAACATTTCCGAGGCCATTGACGCGAGCAGCTGCGAGGTGGGGTTGAGCCCGGGGGACTTGGGAGCGTTTGCGTTAGCGTTTGCGTTCGAGTTGAAGCTCTGCATAACCATGGATGTGAACAGCGATGAGGTGGGGCTCACTTCCACTGGTGCCGGCGTCGTGCTTTTCTGTGCGGTCAGCACGTTGGGGGAAAGGCAGGGCGCGTCGTAGTTGCTGATGGGGCTGCCGATGAGGCTCGGGCTCGGAGGGGTCGCGGAGGGGTGCTCGGACGCGGACGCTGCTTCTGCCGTGGGGCTCAACACCCGCTGTTCCAGCGTTCCGCGCTCGGAGTACGAGAAGTGCGTCACAGTCACTGGTGTGGTGCAGCGCTTCCTGGCCTCGGGGCCTTCCGTGTCGACGCCGCCGTCTTTCGATGCTTGCCAGTCTTCTGCGGCACTGGGTGGGCCACACAGGCCGTTCAAGCTCAGTGTCAGCTTGTCTCCGCCCTGCCACCAACACCCAGCAGAAACACGGAACAGGACACAGGAACAGGACGGGAGGAGGGGAAACAAACAAAAAGCAGTTAGCGCTAAGCAACACACAAACACAAGACTAGACACTACTCTCTACATTCAGACAAGCCATGGTTATGTTCTGCATGGCACTCCCTAGGCATTGGTAGGGCTTAGAAGCTCGACCACACTGCATAGCTGGATTAAATCGTTCAAAATGATAGGCAAAGTTCAAAGTCCAAAACTCACATGTTGATAGACTAGCCTGAGCCTCAGCTTAAGCTGTCCTTCAAACAGTGCTAGACAATTTGACAGCTGACTTAGCAATCTAACTGCACTAATTACAACATAACCATGCTCGGTAGAAGCAAGGCTAGACAAAAAGTGCAGTGCACGAAAACACCATGTTGATAACTCACCACAGAGACAAACGTTGCACTTGTGTTGTCTACAGGGACGATCTTAGCTGCCGATTCAACGAACAGTTGTTTGTGGTTTTTCTCTTCATCCACTTTTGCTGAAAAACAAACGTGACTTTGGTTAGATATCAAAATCAGAAAAGAATATTAGCGTAACACTATATTTGGATAGGTAACCAACCACCACCAGCTTCAGCATATGTAGTTACAGGTGCTACTACTCACTAGACTATGTGAGACATAACTGACTAGGCACATTGAATTGGGCTACTGCAGTTGGTTTGGTTTGAAGCATCTAATTTGATAATAACATTTCAAAGAAGTCATCAAGTATTACTATCTACCTTTAAGGAGATTGCATTTGAGCTGGTCGGGCGGAATTGGCTTTGCGTTCACTTTTTTCAAACTTTGATTATTCGGCAAGACCGAAGCTGAAGGAGCCACTCCAGAGTTTTTAGCCCGTATAGATGGAGATTCTAATAATTCTAATGACACAGACGAACAAGAAATTAAAAATATTACCACAGGCATTAAAAAGTGCTACACGACATTGTAATTGGTAAGTACATGAGTTTGCTAAGAGCTGTACCTGTACATTAGCACTTGGCAGTATTGGGAAAGCAACGAGAAGAAAAGAATCCACAGCCTACAAGTACCTATCTACAATACCAAGGTAAATTTGATTTAACTTCAAGTATTACATTAAGGTACCTGCTAGGCTCGTGTCGTGTCCATAAACTATGTATCTATATGGTACGTTGCGTCCAAGTATGTGCCGCACTCTTGTGTACAGTTATTATGACATATGAATAGACTTTAATTAATACACTTTGCATAGTGCACAGACAACAAATGGTTCTACTTGAAATAGATACGGTACCTAACCTAACCACACTTATCTCAACAGATGTAAGCAACAAACCTTGACTTTTCTTTGTAATGGCCGTCGCACTTTCATTCTTCGATTCTTCCATGTTAGCATTAACAGATGTTTCTTTATGAAGGCTTTTCAGTAACGAATCCAGCCTGTCTTCGGCTGTATTTGTGATGCTGGTTTTTCGTTTAAGAGTTCCATCACCTGTTGCAAATCAAAGCAAATTAAAATAAAACACAGAAAACTGGCTCAAAATTCATGAAACTCGTGATGATGATAAGAATAACAAATGATACTACTATACTAATAGTACTTTTTACAGTACTTGCTCTGTTTATGCTTGACCCTCGACTTGTGAGCCCAAATAGCCGACATTTTGGACACAATTACATGTTCACTTTGCAGACCAAACTGATGGAAAAAAGGCTATAAAAGCAAGCTCAATCTATTTGTTTCACATCAGTTTTATCTTGAAAGAAAGAAGACACGATGGTGTGTGCGAAACGTCGCTCAGTCGGGCCTACGATTAAACAGTTGAGCATAAACAGGGCAAGTGCTGAAACATGTATTATAAATATGAAATATAACAGCTCTGTAGGTCTAATAGTTTGCGTAATAAATAATGATGTTTAACAATGCTCTGTACCTGCTGCTATTGGTTGGCACACTTGCCTGGTTGACGCGGGGAACAGTGATGAACATAACCTAACCGTTTCTACTTTTAGGAAAGATCCCTCGCCAGGAATCGGCGTAGCGCCTACGGTGAGCCGTGCAAGAAACCTTGATCAGACCTATTTTTGTATACCTTTGCTGGCTCTTGCATTGAAGTTAGCCTATAATAGTAAGCAAGGAAGTTGAAAAGAATATACTGGGTCTTTATACTGGGATTCCAGAAGCACTTTTTTCTAATTTTACTTTTCTTTTCTGTTATGGCTCTCTAAAAAGTCTTAAATTGAGCATTTATGACAGCCTTTTCGGGTGATTTGAGGAAAAATATTTTAAAACGGCTTCCGAATAGACCTAGTTTGTTCCTGCATCGCCAACTCTCTCGCTAACTCTCATAGGCTATCTTTAACGGTAGAGCCAGCAAAGGTGCAGCAATTCATCTGCATGTCATATTCCACGAGTGGTACTCTCAAGTGTGAAAGGAACAGACGAATGGGCATGCTATGCCAGTAGCGAGCCCTTAGCCCAATCCTGTTGGTAAGCACTGACGGGACCAGCGCTTCACGTTCTATCTGAAGGACAGTCCTTTTGAAGTTGCTGTGCTGGCTTCATACCCTCAGGCTACAACCAGAACTCTGAACAGAACTTCAGTGCTGCTAGTCTGAATGAAACCAGCACCAAACTGAACCGTACCTGTTTCCGGCCAAGCGCATTGAGGCTAGATTTCGTTGATCGGATGAGAACTGGTGTGGGTACACTAAACAATGCAGTCAAAGGAAGTAGGCACCTATTTCAAAGTGAGGCATCAAAATGTACACACCAGCTTCGCTGCTAGTTTGCCGTTTTAGAGTCGTCCCAGCTGGCTGAGAAGACTGGTTGGACGCGGTGGCATTGGCGGTGGCGTTGGAGTTTGCATTCGCGGCTGCGCTCGGAGCCACTGCATCAGACGGACAAGACAGCGGCTTGTCACTGTGCTTGCTGTTGTTGGATGAAGAGCTTCGCTTAGAGCTCTGATGGGATAAAGTTACTTCTGCCGTTGGTGAAGCTGTGGTTTCCCCTCTTGATAAGCCAGGGTTCCTGAAAAGGAAATATTGCTAGGTATACCTTCTATTTTTAGAATTTCACATTAAACTAGAACTTTTCAGCTGCAGCTACGGCCAGTATTGCGCTGGTTTGGGAAAGGGAGTTTTCAAGGAGACATCTATGGCCTGTTGTCAAGGAAATGTGCCAGCATCAAATGGCTGAGTGGGAAGTGAGAACCACAAACTATCACTTGACTAGGGAGGGTCATTTGGATTGACAACAGGCTCACAAAGGTTAGCTTAAACCCACCCACCTTTGTCTTTCTCTGAGAACGTGAGATTGTCTTCTGGCGTATCTCTGACTTGGCCTCCGCTCAAACTGAACAGTTCTTCTGGCACGATTGGTCTGTGTTGTTTGGAACTCAGTCTTACCACTAGAAAACACAGTTAATTTATTTTATTTCCGCAATGAAATTGGCAGATCAGCTGTTGGTAAGAAAGATTTCAACAGAAGTCAATTATAGCGATTGGGTGACCGGGCCAAAAGAATGTTTTGTACACTTCACACTACTTTGCTCATGTATAGAATAGTAGTGTACAATACAGATCATAGTAATTGTCAGCCAGGGATTACATTCAAGAAAGCAGATATTTACCAAGGCTCACAGTATTTTCTGGCTGTAATATTCTGCCTAGAAAATTTAACTTGGTATGTATACAAAGACAAAAAAGGCTGTGTAAATCTGTGTGATCTCTTCTGTTTTGACAATCATTCTTAAAGCTTCCAATACACTGTTAAAATGTTAGATACAATATTTTAATGTTAAATTTCATCCACAAGAAAGCATAATGTGAAACTTATTCAGTTGACTGGCTAGGTTTCGGTACAATGTACGTGCCTGTATCTAAATCGCGAGCCCATTCGGAAGAAGTTTTGCCGAGCAGAGGGCCCCTTGACTGGAGCCCGCAGGCGGAAGAAGGCGTGATGTTCCACGGCACATTTCCACAGATGCTTGCACGCTTTCTCGTTGTGTAGCCGGAAAACAAACGTGTGCTCCTGTTCTCGGCCCTGGTCATCGTCTTCCACCACCACTAGCGTCAGCTTCTTCTTCTTGAAGTCTAGCTTGCCAATTTTTGGCCTAGAAACAATTGCGGTACTCAAATTAGCTTAGATTCTACTAAAAAAAACCTATCGGTAGTTAGTTCTGCAAAATAAATTGTTTCAACCGAAGGGTAACTCACCAGAAAAACAATCCAATTTTCTGAGGACCCTCAAATACCAAAATTCCAGTTGGGGTGAGACCCAAAGAGTACTCCATACCATCTTTGCCCTAAAGAGAACAACCTTCGATTATTTCACAGCCCCACTCGGTCCTTACCGTGCGGCATCGGATCGAGTCTCGGCTTTCATCTTACTCACAGCCCACTGCATTCCAATCAGCCAGTTAACTAACTCACCAACACAATGTGATTGTCCACTCCATACATTTCCAGCCATTTGACTTTGTTAAGATAGCTAGCCTCAGCTTGGGCAGGCGTTAGCCCGTGGCACTTTTTGTATTCTTCCAGGATCATTATTTCCAAATCCTCCGTCTGGTTTGGAACAAACCGAAACTCAGACACCACTGCTGGAGTGTGGTACCCTTCTTCATAGTCACCCAGTTCGGCTAGAAAGAAAATACTGTTCATCAACCCAGTTTACTTGCTGAGCAAATTTTTGAAAAATATCTCATATTTCGAATCCTCAGCTCACATTGTAGGGCCAAAGCACAGAGTTCGATGGCAGTTTGGGAGCCATCCAAGTCCAGTCTTCCTTCAACAATATCCAGCTTCAATTGGAGGAAAAACTGGTACCTTGTCAGTTCTTCTCTTAGCGTATTTGGCTCCGACGAATAAAACTTGACCTTCAAACGCAGAGTGTACGGGGGACCAACTGATGGAAAGTAATCGCCGTATCATATGTAACGTAGTGTACTTCACCTTTCAATTTCACAAACCTAATTTTAACAACTAATTGGCTTGAAATGAACAATTTCACAGCAGTTACATTCATCTACAATTGATCACTAAAATTAGTTCAATAGCATTCTGACAGTGTTGGGCGACGTATCGAGTTGCATATTTTGAGTATAAATACTAGGCCTAAGCTGTATTCGGAGCGCTGGCCGTACGAGCTGTGCTATCAACACTAGTAAACTCTATTTGCACGGCTGAGTACGCCCCTGTTTGTACTGACAAAGCTCTATAACCCTATTCCTATTTGCAAGGTTGAATACACCCCTGTTTGTACTGACAAAGCACTATAACCCTATTCCTATTTGCAAGGTTGAATACACAACTGCGCCGTACTGGCCACACGTAGGAAACCTATTTGTAGGCGTTGATCACAGCTGTAAAAAGATTTTGGATAGGTAACCCATGAATAATATAGCATCAAATAAATTGTCTCACTAACCATGGTTTACCTCGGCTGATAACAAGAATGGGGACAGGAAACTCCCGAATACCGCAATAACCCCAAAAATGATCGCCAGTGATAGCTCCGACTACCGTAGCTTTCAATTTTCCGCCAACTCCTTCTACTGTAACTATCGCCATAGGCAAAATGAAGGCAAAAAAAAATCTCAAGCGACTACAAACAACCTTTGGTGCATCAACACAATGCAACATTAACATTAACTTTTCAAGTTATTCACGAAAAACCTAATTAACTGTCTTTTTAAGCCCAATGTTACTCAACCTGGCCAAATTTCAGATCAATTATATTTTCTGCAACCAGATATCGACGATGCATTCACCATATTGTCATCGGCTCCCCTTACCAACACAAACAAGGGTCATTGGGCTTTTGGCCGATCAACATAAATATCTCATAAATCCACTATAAATGGAATTTGAAACGAAGGTGAACCGCTAGGCAAAAATGACAAATATTTCAAGCGTTTGTTTTTCACGAAGTTTTACATCACTAACTAAAATGTACAATAGTTTCAAATGCTGAAGTGAAAAAGAGCGTCGTTGACATAACTAGGTTTAAAAAAAAAAACTGTTAATAACTGGGTTAAAATGCTGAAAACTTCTAACAAATAAACTGCCAACGTTTCGCTAACCGTGCTGAACGCTTAATCGGGGCTAGTTTTGGACCAAACTTTTTGTAATCTTTTTTTTAATCTTCTTTTTGTATTGTAAAAAAATTTGTAAGTTTTGACCAAACTTGCCCCGATGAAGCTTTCAGCAAGGTTAGCGAAACGTTGGCAGTTTTTAAAAAAACTGTTAATAACTGGGTTAAACTGGGTTGGCAGTTTATTTGTTAGAAGTTTTCAGCAGTTTAACCCAGTTATTAACAGTTTTTTTTTAAACTATAGTGCTGAAATTAGTCAAGGGACATGAGTCTTAAAAAATTAATAGCTAGGTTTATTCCTCCTGCTCTGGTCACTAACTATTGAAGACAGGCCGTAATACCTTATACTGCTACTACTACCCAACACTGATTTAAATGCCTTGCACCTTCCCTGCTCTAGTAGAACTAGTAACAAAATTTTATTTTCTTGTAGTCTATTAGAGCACTCTAGTAACCTATTTTCATACTATAATCTGAAAAACTTACTCTTCACTTGTTTCTTGATGGCTTTTGTAGGGTCTAACCAATGCTGAACGTTGTTTGCATCAGTATATTGCAAGCCAAAATAGTCTTTCTCAATAAGATCAAGAGAATAGAACACTTGCTCATACAAATCATTTCCCACTGCTTTTTTCTGAAACAGGGAAAGTAGACTATTGTAAAATAAAGCACTGTAGCCTAGGTACATACCAAGGATTATAAAAATGTAAACAATGAGCAGTCAACAATGCTTATGTAATAAATATTTCAGCATAGGCATTGCAGTTTGATTGAAAGTTAGTTTAGTCTTTCCAGGGTTAGACCTGTGAAGGATCCTCATTTTTCATAAGTGTAGTCATCATTGCAGAGTCAGGAACCATTTGAAATTTTGGTCGTTTTGGCCTTATTGTTTTTCCGGTTTTGGTCTTTCAAAAAATATCTGTTTTGAAACTGGTTTAAGTCAATTAATTCTGGTTTCACGTGAATTGTGTATAAATACCTATTTGTCTAGCATGACATAGGGTGAAAAGCAAGAAAAATGTCTGGCCTTTACACCCCTAACTTCCTCTAGGATCAAAGCTGTATCTATCAAATTGGTTTCAGTAAGAAAATGAAGAGAATTGTTCAAAATGTGGAGATTTCAGCTTGAAGATTGAATAGGGAGAATTCAGCAACTGAAATTAACAGACATAAACTGCCAAATAAATAACAGTTTGTTCCTGGTTTCCTTCTTTGGACATGGAAAAATAAGGGGTTCAGTTTTCGGTTTTGCAAATATCGGTTATTTCCGTGGGTTTTTTTCAGTTCCTGGAAACTTGTTCGAAAATTTCCCAGCATCTTCTGAATTTGCTTTTAGATGAAAACTTTTAAAAAAAAATCAACTGACAGCCACAAGCAGCTGTCAAATTTTGAGAGATTTAAGCACTTTTCATTTCTACAGCCTAACCCTGGATCCACATTCTTTCCTGCTTTGCTTTCCTTCTTTTGAACACTTCCAGGAAGTCCTGATCCAGAAAGCCTTGTTTTTCAATTTTCAGTTATTTTAAGAGACCACTCTCCAACTAATAACGTGAATGGTTTTATCGCACAATTTCTCAACACTCTATTTACTGGGAGAGCATACTTTTCTGCCAGGGGCAATGGCAGCTATTAACACTTGAAGGTATAGCTAGAGAGCCTATTTTGTGGGTGTAACGCACTATGATCTCTCACTGTAGAGACTGTAGGTTTCCCATTCATGTCACCAGAAACTCGTTGGGAATTCCTGAATGAAGACCTAATGAGGTATTGTATCATTTCACTGGACATGGAAGTGACATTAACAAAAGTGAGGGCATTTGTATTATACAGTCTCCTGTAAATACCGATCACATGATCAGTACCTATGTGCTCCCTTGGTTTGTAGAATGTTTAAAATAATGTCAATAAGCCTTGTCTATACCATCAATGTTGAACACATCAAATGGACACTCATGTCACCGATAAGAACATGGAAATATATCTGACAGAGCTATAGTTGAATGGCTTCTTGCATGATCTTGGTCTATATCCTAATCTAACCGTTAGCTCAAAATATTTCTAAGCAAGCATTAGGCCTATTTCCTCAAACTTATGGGTACCTAGGCCTAGGTGTCTCTTTCTTGTCACGAGTGGCAACACTCAAGTATACTTACGGATAAATCAATCGACAAATCTGTTCCATCCAAAAGTATAACACGACACTGAACAAGGTGTTTGTTAGGAATTAGTCGCTGAGAACCACTTTTTATTTGCTGTGAAGTTTTAGGCTGGACGTTGCGTCCTTTTCGCCTACTTAAAAAACGTAACATTTTCACGAATCGAGGCGTCAAAGCATGAACTATCTCGAAGCAATACCTGTATGAAGAACTAATATGACACTTCGCTGATGAAGTTAAGTACGTAATCCACACAACTAGACCAAGCTAGCTGATCGCATATACATATTTCCTGCACCATAACAAACCCACCCACTCTTCCGAATCCGAACATGGCGACGGGCGAACAGCGATTGCCACAGAGAGATGGATGAATTGCCTGTCGCGCTCGCTATGGGCAACAATCAACACTAGAGAGAGAATGTTCAGCTCCATGCGTAGGTACAATATCAACCAAATGGAACAGAATCAACTCATATTATTATTGACTATTGTAAATACTCGTCAGCTATTTATTTCAGTCCATCGTTTCCCGTTTTCTTCACGGCACAGTGTCGAAAAGCTAGCACCAATCTTATCTCATTCTACCGTAAAATTTGTTTGAATGCACCCGCCCGTTCGTCGAAAGAGATGACAAAAATCGGTCTGAAAATGGGTTCAATTTTGAGCTGTATTCTGATGTGTGACCATCTTCATCTTCACTTGAAACCAAGTCGAGATCTCATAACCGTAACGGCACCAGAATCACAGAATGAAAAATATGTTTGTAATAATTTAAAATAGACTATGTTTACAAAAGTAGGTTTATACTCCGGTAAGTCTTTATAGAAGGTTAATAATGTAGGACGATACACCAGGGGACATGATCTCAAAAATCTTAACAGCTAACAATGGAACTTCGAACTCAACTCAAACAGAAACTCTCACGAAACCGAAATTCGCACGGAAGTAAATCTACAAGTAACCGCAATGCTCAGCAGGTCCTGAACCTGAATGGAGACGAGACAATCCCGGAAGTTATACCTCATAGTCATAATAGGGTATTCCGGAGCTATTGCATTGAGAAAATCATTATGTCAAATCAAAATATTAATGGAGAAAGAGAGAGAGAGAGACATCTGAGGAAGCGGCCTGTGCCAACCCTTGTATTTTGTAAGCTGCATTAAATTCAGCATCAGTTTTCGGGTACAAATCAGAATGACAGGGCCGAACGAACTATGCCAGCGATTGCGAGATTCTATACTTGGATTTGGGTTGAGAAGATAGCGATCTTTTTCGCTCGACAAAGGACATGTTTTCATGTAGAGGTAACGAACTGTGAAACGTACTCATGTCCCGTCCCATTGTCCGGCT
>QKMV01003755.1:0-11039 GCA_003287335.1 Lednia tumana
TATATATAGTATATATATTCTCGTAAATGACCGAAATACCGATAAAGTGGGGTTAAACAATGACACGCTATGCCAGGGGCCTCATTCTATAACATTTGGTTACCTATAGTTACAATGCTAACCATATAGTTAGCCCGGTGGAAATTTTTACAGAATATACCTAGGGTTCCGGGCAGGGGGGGGGGGTTGATAATGAACTCCAGACTTAAGCGTTTCCTAGCAACCTCCGAGAAACAAAACAAGGGTAGTTTCTGTTTCTAGAAAAAAAGTTTGTTTGTAATCAGGACCTCCTCCTCTGTGTTCGCTCGCTCTCTCAACGTGATTATGCTTGCATGGTGATTGTACAGATGCCGTACACGGTACAGGGGTTTGTACCTATAGTAAATGTGACGCATGACTCATGACTTCCGTGCTGCAGGGGTCGGTATGGGACTAATGTGCCCAGCAGCGTTCGCGTGTTTCAACACATACTTCCTGCGACGGAGAAAACTGGTGATGAGTGTTGCCCAAGTTTTGATGGGAGCTGGGGCTGCCACCTACCCGCTCGTAGTGCATACCTTGGTTGAACAATACGGATTCAGAGGGGCGCAAGCTATTTTGACGGCTATTAGCTTGCACGCCGTTTTAGCGATGGCCGTTCTGAAGCCCGTTGGTAACGTTAAAAGAAGAAGGAAAGACGGAAAAGATGCACGACAACTAGATGGAAATGTCGCCTATATAGATAAAGAAACTAATGAAAATCTCTGTAGGGATATCGAGAACGTGCCTTTCTTAAATCGATCTTCGTCTTTGGAAAAATGTGCGCATCCGATTGTGACGGAGACTGAAAATATTACTGTAATTCCTTTGACATTGAAAGTTGATGACCTTGGACATTCCCAGGTTAGAGTAACAAAGAGACTTGATTTCCTTTTTTTCTTCCATATTTTCACAACTCAACTATGAACATATTTATTTGTTTTTCTGTAGAACACTACAACTCCTTACACAGACAGTGAGCTATCACATAAATCTCAAGTTAACAGGGATGAAAATGATCAAGAATCGCCTTTCTCAGCATACGTTTCCGAAATTGAGGCCAGAGCTAGACCGTCAGTAACTAGCGTCGTAGGTTGGCTGTCCCCTGGACCGGTCGAAAATCCAACCAAGGGCAAATATGCCGATGAAGATAAACCAAAGAAAGGGTAAACTAAAGATAAGCTAAAATAAGTGTGGATGATTGTGAATCTACGAAAACATGCTTTCAAAAAGAAAAAACAACCCCCTTAGTTCGTATTGTTTGAATTATTTTCCATTCGTAGTTCTAATCGTACACCATGGTATGCTAATTGATTGCAGAAACAAAATCGTGCAGGCGATCGTCGATCTCCTAGATTTGACGCTTTTAAAAGACTGCGTCTTCGTCAACATCGTTCTGGGTGTATCTTTTGTATTCTTCGCTGATTTGATATTCTTTCTTCTTCTCCCGATCATCGTCAATAATATGGGATTTACTAAAAGCGAAGCCGCAATTTGCCTCGCAGTGGGCTTTGCGGGTGACTTGTCTGGCCGTATATTTCTTGTTGGGATGGCACTTTTATTTCCTTCCGTTGCAAGCCGAAAGTATGTTTTTTTCGGAGCAGTTTTTTCCGTCATTTTAAGAACAGGTATGCCTACTATTACTGCCCATGCTATATTAAGGCCCATCTACAACCAGCTTAGCCGTTAACTTAACGTTGGCTTAGCAGTAAGCGGTTTTTTGGTACATCCATTGCCGTAAGATAAGCTGTGACAAAATTAAGAACGTAACGTAGCCAAACCTTTTGTTTACGGCTAAGTAAAAAACTAGCGGGGGTCAATCAGATTCGTCCCTGCATCCCTGAGATTCAGTCCACAAAGCAGTGGAGGGCTGTTGTGTTTTGTTCTGTCTTTTGTAAATTAAGAAACTAGACGTATTGAAGGTACTGCTAGTTTTGTGTAGATGGGCCTTTACAGTCCACACTGATCGCAACGCTCGGTTTCAAAACGATCTGCTGCTGTTACCAGTGCATACAGGATGCAGATTACCCTGGTCCAATGGATCCAATTTCAGCCAAGCGTTGCAGCCAGCCGACGACAAAACACTCAATTGTTATCATTAAGTAATACGCAGTTTTATCAATCGAGTTACAAAAGAGAGATGAACATCTATTTAATGGAAAAAGATTCGCGTTTGTTTCAGCATTCGTTCAGTTGCAGATTAGCAGCTATTTTATGGTGCTAACATTGTCCGCTGTGTTGGGATTTTTTCGAGGCTGGATTCTTGCGCCAGTCGTACTTGTATTTGCTGAACATTGCTCAGCCGAAAGATTTCCATCAGCACTAGGCTTGTATATGGTTATCAATGGGTTGGTGGCAATTTTACTTGGCCCAGTAGTTGGTGTGTAGATCAAAATATCTATTAGATTATATTGCGTATACGTAAAATTTCACTAATTGTGGTGTACCGTACGCGGTCGTACCCGACAAACTTTTCTCAAAACATTATGTTCTTCTAGGGTACATCCGTGACCTTACAGGAAGCTACCCCATGTGCGTGCATTCCCTCAGTGCAATGACGATGGTATGCATTGTATTGTGGGTGGCAGAGGCTACTGTCAAATGCAAATCATTGAAACCTAAACCAGTACGACAAGACTGAATTTAAGATTCCTAAATATTATATTCTAGTCAGAGAATAGTCTGGGTGTTCTGCCATTAGGCAAAATTTTTTGAATAATTATATAAAATAAATTGTCAAACTTTACGTTTGTATTTAGATTTTGTTGCAATAAACAACCTTCCCAGGCTAAATTGTTTATTATATGATTTTTTATGAATAACTTCTCCTCACCGATTGAAATCACGATCCACGAATAATTTAAAATCTTACTGTTACACACATGCAACTACTATAAACACTTTTTATAGATATTGTTATAATTTCCCAAGAGTAGAACAGAATTGAATTTACGCGCCAGTTTTTTGCCACAGTGGATTATCTGGCCTTTGTTTACAACCCTCCTTACGTCCGACGAAAAATATTTCACTTACCTCGCTACAATCGCGAGTTCAGGATTAGTTATACTGGTCCTACTCTTCTGATACCGAACACGAGTACATATTCCATAGCAATCACAAAGATTACAATAATTATCCTAGGAACGTCAATGTCAATCGTTAATGTCAAAGGACTGCAGTTGCACACCCTAGCGTCAACGGCTGAACCAAGTAGATATAGGTAGATTCGAATAGTAAAATCTTTGGGTAGATTCATGTTTTCCTTTCAAAAAAACTACATGCACATACTACAAACTATACTAGAATAGGATATGGAATTGGAAATTATTTCGCCACGAAAAATTATTAGTAAAAATTAAACGGTTAAATTGATTAACACAGCAGCACTTTTCTTTAATGCCAAATTTGTCGTAAGAAAAATCAAGAGAATTACCAACTATATTAGCATCTCAAAACCAATTAACATAGTTAGAGATATAATAAATACGTGCATCTCACAATAGCTGTACCAAATTGACACATGCTTCATTTTTGTATTTCATACCCTTATTTGCAACTACAAATATTTGTTTTGTACCTACTTGGACTTAAACTTCACCGCAATTCCCTCGGCTACCCAAAGAACGACACAAATCATGGCCATAACATTGAGACTATGCACACAAATAGGAAAGCTGGACGTATAATCGCGAATAAAACCTGTAAAAAAGTAAAGAATTTACTCATTTTCTGTAAATTATTAATACCTTACAACAAATAGTGTGGTTTGTATTACATGTTAATAAATTTTAATAAAAATGTGAAAAATGTCTTAACAGATAATTATGAAGCAGGTACGTAATTCTCTTACCTATGATGGGACCAGCTACGATTGCTACAAGTCCATTTATGACCATGTATAGTCCATAGGCAGATGGAAAACGTTCCGCCTTGCAATGATCGGCAAATACTAGTGGAGCCGGAACCATAATCCAGCTTCGAAAAAATCCTAGTAGGCCAGTCATTACGCACAAAGTTGTGAAATTGCTGAACGAGATGAATGCTAGAACATAACGGAGGAGTTGTGTTGGTAACTTCATTATTTTCTCGCAGATTGCGTAGAAAATATGAGCATGGACATGCCTTCAGCTGAACTAATAAAAAGTTTCTCAGGTATACTGAACTTACTAAAGATTATGGCTCTGACTTGCATTTTTGAAATATTTATCACAATATTAGTAAATTGAGTAGTTTCAGTTAAAAAAGTAAAAGCAAAATGTTTTGCTATTTTTTTTTTGTCAGATGTAGTATAAATCTTTGTTGAAAATTGAATTACACGATTCTTTAAATCTTCACTAAATTTCCACCTCCTCTCTCTCGCCCCCCACTCCTAGTCTCGTTGAGATTGTCAATGGTTCTTTGACCTGCAATGTACACTCGAGGATCATACATTGGGCGATGAATGAAATAGCAGATCACATTTGCTCCATTGAAGCTCATTGAAACCGGTGATGTCCATCCCTCTCCCAGCAACCGATTTATGTTTTTTTGGGTGTAGAGGCACATGCTTTTTGCTTGACAGCACTCTTTGGCTTCTTGTCTGATGGACTGCAAAAGGGCGAGATTTCCTCTCCAACTATTTGCTTCTACCTAGTCCACACATTCACATGCACACACTCGTCGCCTGTGTTAAGTTACGAGACTTCTTTTCAAAGCAATCAACCAAGGTTTTCTGCAACAGAAAGTTGGAGTTCACATTGGTACTAAGACCCAAGCTCTACATCTGCGACCAAAAATTGCAAGTCAGAACGAACCTTAAATAGGTCACAATGAGGTACTTCCTACATGTGCTATTTTAAATGCTTGTTCTCTCAAATGCACCGCCCTAGACACTACAAATAGTTTACTATTTTCAAAGCGGAGACCTTCTGTTGTGAATGCATTCTTTACAATAGCTTGTATACTTAAATGAGCAAGTTCAATGTCTGTACGGACCAGACATTACGATAAAAACTTTGAACAGTATCCTGTGATTTATTGCATTGAATATTTTACCTGTTCTGCTAATGATCGATAACACTACTCCCCAAAAAAATACTGTGCGGCTTGCTATCGACGGGCAAACAAGACCCAAGCAGGCAATGAAGACACGGCCCACCAAGTCTCCGGCCGATCCCACAGCCATGCAATAGGCTGTGTCATTGTTAGAGAAATCTAAGTCGAACATGATCATCGGAAAGATGGTGAAAAATGTGATATCAGCGTAAAAGGCAAACGAAATTCCCATCACAATGCTCACATACACAGGATCTTTCAACAGCGTCAAATCCAAGAAATCCACAATTCCTTGAGAGACACTCCTTGAAAAGAAAAATATCCGTTGTATATACTTAGTAACAATTATTACAAAGATTAGGTTCCCAGTTTCCTTAAATAACCAAATACCAAATCTAAATTAGAGTACCAAGTCATACTTCTTGCCAATTTTGCGTTTTAGAGAATCTTGTCTGCTTGTCAGATTTAAACTCCCAGGAAGCGCCCAACTCTTCACACTTGCAAGAGATGGTCTTGGATTCAAATTTAGTCTTCTTCCAGTAATCAGATTATCTATTTCTGGTTTCAAACCATCTTGGTGTTCTCCTTTTGACAGCTCCAGGGACGCCGAGGCCTAAAAATTCCATTTGGTAACATTCACAATGAATTAAAGAACTGCGTAGAAATCTAGCAGAATTAGGTTACCTACGTAATTGGGAAAATCTGATGCTTCCACTTCTGGCAGGATGATATTATCAGCATCACTTTCCATCACCACAGCACCTTCCATTTTCTGGTATGACAAGCGCTTATCCTCAACGTCCAAATAGAGTGTTTTTTTTCCCTCTCTTTTAGTATTGATAATCTTATCTCGGAGCTCATCGCCTTCCTTTTCATCTTTCACAGGAGCTTTAAGATGTTGAACAGGTCGAAGCATAGCCATCGCCACAATACTATTCATACTGATTGCCGTGGAAATAGCCTGTGCACCTCTGAACCCAAATCTAGCTACCATATCTTGAATAAGCAATGGAAATAATACCATTGTAGCCCCAATGATTACCTGTCCAATGCTCATTGCAAATGTTCTTTTATGAAGAAAATATGTGTTAAAACTAGAGAACGTAGCCGGTACCATAAGACCCATTCCTATACCTAGAAGAAGAAATGTCAATTACATCAACAGCACCTAAAATAACTATAAATCTAATGTATTTACTAGCTAATATCAACCAATAGTGTCAACTACCAGCCAACTATTTGAAATAATGAATTATTGAAACACGTTTTCTTCTAAATAAACTTTTGCAGTTTTTAAAAGCTTGCATTGCTTAAGCCAAGAAAAATCTGCACTGGAATTGAAACAAGTTTACCATTTCCATGGCCCTCTTAAAACATCTTTAACCATAAGGGCAAAAGGAATCAGTAGCATTCAGAAAGCAATGGTGTCATACTAATCTTAAGTGCCCATTTTCATCATTATTATTCCAGAGTCAATAAAGAGTGTTTAAAATTTGTTTGGCAATGCATATCTGCTGGGGATTTGTTTTTATTTAGTACTTATTGTAGCTGGAACAGCAATTAGTAAAATGGTCTATTCTACCTTCACAGGATCTTCTCGCCATGGACGACTAGTGAAAACAAATTCCAGATTCGATTACTACTCGAGTTGCAACGCATTTCTTATACATTTATTATTAATCTCAAGTAGCAATCCACTCTGATCAGCAAGTGGCTCATTTGAAAAGAAAACTTTGGAAAACCTTAGAATGCAAAACCTGCATTGTTATGCCTGTTATTCTAGTGCGCCAGATAAAGTGTTTGGATATCACCAATATTTTTATTTATACACTAGTCTAGGCCTTCAATTAAATTCAATTTTCAATAATCTATAGGTTACAGCATTCAACCTTTATTCTATGATAATTGAGGACATAGGTGGAAGAAGGGCTTAATTTAAAAAATGTAGTTTTGAGATAAATGGGGAAAAAAATGAAACATGGCCACAATTTAATGTAATTTGTCTCGTTTTTTTCCTGAACACAGCACACAAAAGTACACATGCAGGAAGTAACAATAGCTCATCGCATGTATTACGTCCTTTTGAGTAGTAAAAGCCAATCTCCGAAAAAAGGGCGTAGATTGTGTTACGCCCTTCTTTCACCCAGCGCCTCAATTAGAACAGTGTCGCAGGCATATTTTAAACCTTTTTGTGCATTTTGAATGCATTTATGAAGCACTAAAATGTGGTAAGCTGAGGACAAAAATATTCAGGGTAAATTTTTGATTTGATATTTTATGTTTGGCCAAAATCCATAATTATATTAATGTCCATCAATCAAGCAAAATGCCTATCTCTCAGCAGCACTCGAGACCTCCTTTGGATTATGCTGGCTGAGAATCATTAATACAAGTTCACATTTACCCTTTCCCTCTTACCTTGCACAACGCCATAGCAGATGACCATATACATCACACTTGTAGAGAAGACCGTTAGACTACTCCCCAAACAGAAAAGAATGCTCCCAAATATTCCCACTTGCCGACAGGAATAAGAATTTAGTGCATAATTTGTTATTAACCCTGGAGAAAGAATGTTAACTTTAATTAAGTTCACGATTAAGATCGAGTTGAAAAATATTATGGACTTCAATAAAAAACCCACCTGTGAACGACAAACATGTGAAGAAGACACTGGTTATTGCTGTAACTGCTTGAGTTCCTTCGCCCAAACTGGTGAGGAAATCTCCAAATAACAAGCCAAAGGATCCCAATGGTCCACTAGTCACCGTCTAATGATTGAATACCAAAAATGATGAAAATAGCTTGCTTTAAATTTAGTTGTAAAATGCTCATTACTTACAAACATGACTGCCATTGCAATCGCGACCATCCATCCCCATCCTCCCTCAGGAGGAATAGCACCACTGGCGCTGCCTACAGCCATTGTGGTATTGGCGCTTCGAGAAAACAAAAACGCAGCTTCGAAGCCAGGGTATAACCACAGGGGTGGGCTCCTTTTGCAGAACTATGATGTCATGGAGGACACGAGGCAAGTCACTACTGATCTCTATCCTTCCTAACTGCACACATCACAAAAGGTACGCAGAACGTCACTCCTTATCTACTAGAAGCTTACTGTTAGTTTTGTTCTTAATGTCTGATTAAAAAAGATAGTGATTTAGAACTTCTTTGTTTGATCGAACATTATACCTACTCCTTAGTTGAACCTTGGACACATCTATGTGGTCGTATACTACAATTGGATAATTTCTTCTGTCATCTTAGGCACATGACTTAACAAGACTCCACTTAGGGCCGATTTCACCGGCTTTTCAATCCAAGATTAACTTCTCGATCGCCTATCAGCTTTTGTTTTTATGAGCTAAAATGTCTAGCATGAAAACCAAACAAAATTTAATCTCAGTGAAGATGGTGAAACCCAGCCAAATAGCTGGTTTTAATAAAACTGAGTTTGAATTTTAATTCTTGACTTTACTAAAAATCAAACTGCTTTTCTACTAACAGCTTGATACCTATGCAAATTACCATTATTCCTCCTAGTACCAAAAGAAATAATTTAGCAGCCGTGTATATTTCAGTTAGCACCAGGAATTTTTTCTCCTAATTCATTTTTAATCCTATCACTCCCAAGCTAAATAAACACTGTTGTTGTAGGAATATAAATTTTATTTGTGTTATTTTACTACACCCTGGCTGTATGTAGTGTATCGCAATTAAATAAATGCATGTTACATCAATAAATGACAAATCAGATCACATGAGTTCCATCAATAGGATTAAACTTAATGAATTTGCCCACAATTTTACAACTTATCTACATTTTGCCGAGATTATTATCGGAATAATTCTTAATCCCAACTTTTCATCCTGGTTCTATTTACTATCTTCTCTTGATATTCCTGACAAGATGAATTCGATGATTGTCACTTGAATTATTATACTTAGCAAACCAAATTATTGAACGTCGTACGAACACTTTTGAGTTCCTAAATAATCTTTTATTTATAATTCAAAACAAAAAAAAATTCAGTAAGAAATTAAGAGTTAGAATTAGAAAATAAATTTTATCATCGCCTAAGTATAGCATATAGAATCAAGCTCAGAAAAAAGCGGCCCGAATATGGCCCACGAGATCATTTTGAATGGCTGCCCAAACTGTCGTTACCGCAACCTAATTCCTCGCAGAAAAATGACCAATAACAAGAGCTCCCTTTCAACTAGGTTGGCCTTTCAACTCCAAGAGTCCACAAATGCCACCAAAAAACCAAATCATGAAAAAATTTTTGCAGCACTGTTTCGTTGACAGGTAACCCTACTTGTAAATTGCGTAAAATATAGTGCCAAAATGTTATTTCGAAACAATTAATAATGTACTTCGGCTTAGGTTCTGAAGTGCATAAGTATTAAACTTGCACTCTCAACAAGAAAAAATTGCCTGCGGCACACGGACTGAAAATCTAGGGATCAACAGAACATTTTCCTTACTGTCGGCAGAAGTCAGTTGGACCCTCATTATTTGGTATTGTTTTCATTTTGAGCTGCCTATATGTGATTTAGCATCTACATATATCCATGTGATTCACTCTTTACAGTTTAAACTTTATGGAGTCATGGCTCGAAGCAATGTTACATTTTATTCGGACCGCCATCAATATTGTCGGCCCCCGATCTAGAACTACTAAGCTTGGAAGACAAAGAAAGCAAGTTGAAGGCACACTAAAGTCTTCAAATTTTTCCTAACATGTGATAAAAATATGAAGCTGCAAGCCAATAATTCAGCCTGCATCTGGCTCGGCAAGATTGTCAAACACTTAGGTCACTTCAGCGACAATATCGGGTTTTCCCAAAATGCTTGTTTTTTCTTGCGAATGCCAAATTAATGGATTTTTGTGTGATGGGCCAAACAAGACCGTAAACTTATGCCTAAAATATTTTGGTTCTTATTTTGGAAATACCTTGCCATTATCTATGATTTTCTTGGACCGAATGTGATTTCACAAGTAGCTCTAAAACACAATTCTTCACATTTCTTGATTTTATCAGGCTTCCCTCTGGTAAAATGATAATTTTCTTGCCAATACATTTTTAGCTTGAGGTGAAAGAGACACTCAGAATCAAAATCTCAAAATTCGGCAAAACTGGTGTTGGCAAGCACTTCGGTCCAAGCTTTAACCCGTTGTCAGAAGCAAGACACATTCAAAAAGGTTAAGGAAACAAGGAAACAAAAACATGTTGGACATGATTTTGCCTTCTCTATCTACTCTTTACACAAAAAGCCAGAAAAGATGTCTAGAACAAGTATGAACACATGTTATGGGATAACCAACATCATCCAACTCTCTCCCTGGTGAGAGTTAAACCTATAGGGCAACTGGTAACATTATATGAGAGAAAATTGTCTTGATATTCTTTTGGTAGGGTCTGCCTGATGGGTATTATTCATTCATTCCCTTTTCATCTACAGTAAGTTGGGCACAACTTCCCTTGTATTAATTAAAATTATTATAAATTGGCACGCTATAATCATTATCGAGACATAATTGAGAAAGATACCTACATACAAATCAGCCCAAGCTTAAAGCCTGGATAGTAATTAGTTAGGATATTAATTACCGTTGGCTTGCATAATCTAGAATTATCTTTGCAAGTTGACTTCTAGAGCCTAGATTTAAATTCCTCTTTTCTACACAGTTTTCGTAGATTTTCAGCGAAGAAACGTAGTCGTTGCATTTCACGGTTGCATGCCGCAATCGCAAGCCTGGCTCGACAGCACGGAGTACGTGCAACTCGCTTGACCGGACAAACATTGCGTAGAGTCCACTGAGCCAACCGTCTGCTCTTGCACTGCTTTTCAACGTTGCCATCGAGCCCAGGTCACGGTCGTACTTGATCACTGGCATAAATTCTTGAATCAGTTTTCGAGCTGAAATAGTATAAGAAGAGTTTTAAAGCTTAAACTCAAAAATTTTAACAATAAAATAATA
>QKMV01003756.1:0-11038 GCA_003287335.1 Lednia tumana
TAGCTCCAACTTGCCTTGTTAGATAATTGTAAATTACAATTATTCTAGAGGAGGGTTTAAACAATTTCTAGATTCTAGATTTTCCTCAGTGGTAGTTTTGTACAAAAAATAACTACCCTCGTAATACAAAACCCATACGAAAAGTGAGACATCAGTCAGAGAATGCAATCTAAGTAATATTCTCTTCAAGTCAGGTTGAACAAAAATCTGAATGAGATGCAACATGCAAATTGCAAAATTACATATTCTACATCGCACCATCACCCATTGAAATTATTTACCTGTAAGTTCTGTTCCATTGTCGACCACAAAACTGTCCACAATGCCTGCTTGTGGGAAAAACCAGTGGCGGAACTCTTCGAGAGAGAATATGGGAGCCAGATCGAACCTCATCAAGTACTGGAACAATCAAACAAATCCTCCTTCAGCATCTGATCCTTACTTTCATATCATAGAAAATCACACAAAATCCAGGGGCCGCATTTCCAAACGATATTTAGTCGTAAATAGATGTCTTATCATAAGTTTAAGTTGAGTGAAATTCCCAAAACTTTTTCCATAGTTACGAACTCGTAAAAATCTTCTTAGCGTTACTAATCGTTCCTAATCTCGGCATTAGTTTTCAAACAAACTGTTAGTAAAGGGAGAAGCTTTAAAAATAGTTAGCGAAACGTTAGGAATTTGTTTGTTAGAAGTTCTCAGCAGTTACACCCATTTACTAATGGTTTTTTTGAAGCTAGAACATGTTGTAATGATTATTACATATTAAAAATGATTATTATCTCACTCATCTCATCTATCTCTAGTCAAATCATTAATGTACACTCAAATTTTAAAAACAATAAATCAAAATCAAATAAATGAAACTTAACGGAAAGGTACACGTTTGCTAATTGTTTCAACCATATTACGTATGGGCCAAGTAACATTCCGTTAGTCTTTTCTTATTCTTCAAGTCTCTTTTTTAGGGTTGTGCGAACTGCTTTGTTTCAGGCGAACCAAACTTCAAATTTTTACAAAAAGTAGTGGCATTGCTTTCACATTACTTTTGCATTTCGTTTAGAAATGATATAAAAACCTTTGACATTCACCTTCAGCGTAGGTACAAAGAGGCGAGCGTGAGGTGAAGCTTATTTTTGCGTGCAAATTTGACGTTGTGTTTAAAATCAAGTGTTTTCAAAATGCATATCAGACATCCTGGCTATCCAAGTTGTGATTTGTGCTGCCATCTGGTGGAGAAGTAACAGGACGTACCGTGGCGCTACTTTTCAAATTTTCGTAACTGCGCTAGTTTTCCCGGCACATAATTTTTAGAGAAGTGCTTCTATGCAAAAACTTCACTTATGAGTAGGGTTTTTACGTAATGCGTTACTACTTACAACCCACGACTGGCACATGGGTAGTGATTTCACTATCCTCTGACATCCCTATTTACTATTATTATTTCAGCTCTGCTGCTGGTTTCTCTATTGAAACTGAAGTTCAAACATTTTGGTTTCCCAGACTGGATGTAAAGTGCTGCAAGCATGGTTCACTTTCAAGTTTGTGTTTCTGCAAAATAAATCAGTTTGAGTTGCAGGTGTCAACTTTTAATGTCAAACTTCCAAGAGAAATTCGAGTTCGGTTCGAATTTTGAACAGTTTATACGTCCCGACTCAACCCTTCTTAGAATAAAACGTTATTACTTATTTGTAACCATCTGCGAATCTCCTCATTTTCTGTAAATATGTTTTAAGTATTACTTAATATTAAATATGGATGTAGAGTGCCAAAAAGCTGAAATACTTTGGGTTTGGAGTGAGGCAGTGATCCAAAGAAGGGAGGTGCAACTTACCATCAAGAGAAACAAGTGACCGCAAAGATAAATTGACAGGTGGCATTTAAGCGTAAGCTTTCTTCAAGCATAAAGAGATGAGAGTGCGAATCGTTCCACAAAGTTGATGGTGGAGACTGAAAGGGATGATGTAAAGCAGTGGTACTCAAAAGGCGCTCTGATTTTTGCGGCCCACCACCATTTAGATATGAATTTGTTAAACATATCCTCTAAAATATATGTATCTGTATTATTATGTCAAAAGTGTCATTATTATTTCGGAACTGAATTGAATAACTATGAGTGGTAGATCTCACATGTAGAATTGAATCAAGGGGTTTTGACAAATTTCAAAGAACGCTCTGGAAGAAGTAATGCTATGCTGCAATCAAAAGCTAACCTACTCGACTAACTCCAAAACACGCGGGATACGCTGAGATGACAACAATGACCAATTTAAAGCCAAATACATAGCTAGTATTAATTTGAAGAAAGGTATTTTTGAAGTGATTTTAATATTCTTCATAATAATCAAATCTTTGCGGCCCACTTAGTTCACGCATTTATTTTAAGTGGCCCGGAACCAAAAAAGTTTGAGTACCACTGATGTAATGGGATGTAGATGGGTTGGGGGGAGGGGGTAAAGAAAGGGGCAGTGGAAGGAGGTTGTAAGCAAAGGGAGATAGTGAGCAGAAGTGCTGTTGGGGCTTTGCATTTGCCCCCTGCTAGGAGGGAATTGTGATTTGGTTATCAACTGGTGGACTAGCTTCCAGCAATGGAGTTCTGAAGGATTGCAGAATGGGGGGAGGGATCTGATAATTTTAATTGTGAAGCTGCTGGTGAAGGTTCGAGAGCAGGATTTTGCAAGTATGGAGATGTCTTGATCGGATTCTGGATGACAATTCATGCAGGTTTGGAGGGGATTGGTGGTGAGGATCAGCTGAGCATCGAGTGCAATTTAGTAGGTGGGTTACATTCGCAGTTGTACAGGTGTTGTGATTCAAGATGGGATATACCTCTGGTGATGGTCAGCAAAGGAAGACGAAGGAGGGTGCATGTCACATGATTTTCAGCTTGGGGTGTTGCAGAGGAAGGAGCCATGTCGTTACGTTTCAATGAATATTTTGGTCATTTGTACAATCAAATGCCTAACCGGGACCGGGACGTCTGAAAACCCATATAAATATTTGAAGACTCGGACCGAGACCCATTTTTACCAAAATATTGGGACCAGGACCCCATAATTCTATAAACCGAAGACCAGGACCCCTCGAAATAACCTTTGAAATAAAAATGTTGGGACTAGCACCCCTAATTTTCCAAATTGAAGACTGGGACCGAGACTAAGACCCCTTGAAACCCAAACATTAGGATCGGGTTTGGGACTGCTAAAACATGAAGGTTCTTGTCCCTAATTTCAGGTTAGCAAGGAGGTCAGGCTTTTCTATGATTGGCAGGTCCCCGTTACCAAGTATATGGTTTTATTGTGATCAAGCTCTAAAAAGATCTTGAAGTCTAGATGAGTTTAGGGAATTTGGAGCTCTAGGAAGTTGCACTTTACATGTTAACCCCTACGCATGCAAGGATAGGGAGTATACTACACTTTACTATGACACCTACCTCGTTAAGTAGTTTATGGGCTCTAACTAGATCAGCTTGAATCATTTTTCGGAAACCAGGCGTTTTCGTTTGGTCGGGAAGTTTGTACAGCTTTAACGTTCTCTGCATCGTCATATTCCGGCTCAAATGGCTGAACTTGACTTCGATCAGCTTCTTCGGGTTTAATGACCGATGCCAATACCTTAAAATATTCCAGTAATTATAGCATGACTCTGTATAAAACAGTGATTTTTTTTGCTGAGAATAAATAAGGCTTAGTTACCGGCAAGTTCCCACTGGCTTTGGCAGTACAACTCCTGCAGTGTAGACAGCTTGAAATATTCCCGTCAAATTAACTCGTCTCGTAATTTCGCGAATCAGTACAGGAGCCACTCTTTTTGAGCGGAGCTTCTTGTGCACACATAAGAAGTTGATCTCAACCATTTTCTGTGCACTGAAACAAGTCAGAAAACAACTGTGTGGCAAATGTTGCAATATTAGGTGAAAATCAGTCTTGTCTTGCGATGGAGTGCTACTCACTGGCTATACACTCTAAGCGTAGCTGGAATAGCGCTGATGAACCCAACCAGTTTCCCGCTCTTCTCCACACGTACGCCCACGTGCCAGTCTCTTCTCCAGCCAGGCGGTTGCAGAGCCCTGAAAGATCACACAGTTGTTCAGTATACTATTTATATTCATACATCAACATCCCTGCCAAAAGTAGTTGATTGGACTAGATGGACCATATTTGGCAAAAGGAACCCAAAAATAATTTCACCACGTGTCATTTTTGAAATGATATATTTTAAAATTTTGCTTGGTTTCTTAAGAATGCTATGCATAGAGGCTTTGGAACATGCTAATATTTATCTGGAAACATGACACCGGAAATTGTAATTTCATAGAACTCTGTAAGGAGTATTAAGAGCCAATTTTTGATGGTGGTAGTTCAAGCTTATTCCGAAAGGATTGGCACGGTCGTCGAACTTCTCTCTTTCTCTTCCCTCTATCCCTCGAACTCCCTCTTTTGACTCACCCACACCTTCCTTCTTAACTTTTTCTGTTTTGATATGTCTCTGTGCAAAGCACTCTCAAAAGAAGATTCTTGGGCTTTTGCTATTTCTATATTACATAAATGACCTTCTTCATTTTTTGCCGGAGGCAAGCATCGTCATGTTTGTGGACAATACGAGTGCAGTAGTAAAAGGTACCCACAGTATGGCACTTGAAAATAATGCAAATGAAGCCATACATAAATAAAATAAATGGTTCTGTGCAAACAAACTAGTTCTAAATGCATCTAAATCTTTGTAATATGAATCGAACGGTTTGGCATGTTGGTACACCGGTTCTCGTGAGATCACCGAACCTAAGCAACATTGCACTGGATCATGGGTTGGATGGGTAACCATTCATCCTACGACCCAGTTCTGTTCAGGAGACGTTGGAGGGTTAGAAGCTAGTATATCAGCTTTACGCCCTGTGATATCAACCTCTTGACAGCACGGATGAGTGGAGGAATGAGTCGCTGCTTGAATTGTACCTTCCTTTGGAGGCCATGTTAAGCGGTGATCCCTTTGGTGCTTTTCAACAGGCTATGTGCTGGCGCCAGGCTTTCCCTCTTTTCTATTAGGTTCGCCTTCACCCTATCATTTACCGATGCCATACGGCCAATGCCACAGGGCAAAAAGTCAAGTGTTTCGTTAAACACAGAATCAATCAAGCTACGTTATATGTTGAATTCAAGGCAAAAAAGGAAATAGGTATTTCACCAACAAAGGTGGAATTTGAAAAACATTACCAAACATAATTTGAAAGCTCAGTCATTGACTCTCAACTTAAATGGAAAGTCCATATTTAATAAACGAGCATAAAGTTGTCCAGAGTATGTTAGGCTCTAAGCAAAATGTCTAACATCTCGAATCTATAAACAGTGTTAAAGGTGCCCTTGGCATATTTCCATTCCAACATGACTTACGGCATCATTTTTTGGGGCAGTGCAGTGGCAGCCAAAAATACCGTCATTATTCCAAAACAGGCAATAAGAATCACGGCGAAGACAAAAAGTAAAGACAATGCTCGTCCTTCATAAAAAGAAAAAAACGGGAATTTTACCTTTTTCTACCCAAAACATATTTGCCTGCCTGTTGTACGTTCATAAAAAATAGGAAACGCTACGCACTTGCATGTCCCGCTACATGCCCATAACACTAAGCAATCCCATCTTTTGAACGGAAATAGTAGTACGTCGGAAATGATTAAAAAAACAAGTGCAACTAGCCAATCGTTTCGCCGTGTGCTGTATAATAGTTGCCCATAGATATCAAACAAGGAAACAATAGCAACGGCCACTTCAATAAACAAGCTTGAAACACATCTATTGGATAGGCAGTGTTACTCCATTAAGAAATATTTAGAGGAGTAGATGGTAGTTGTATTATCACCTTCATATTATACATTCCAATTATTGATTTTAACCCAGAACAAAGGTTTATACGAAGTTCGGTTTTATTATAATACTTTTAGTGAATTTTAGCATTGTATTTTACAATTTCTACAAACTGTTAAGTTTCCAAAAGAGGATAATAAAAATAATAGTAATAATTGCTTAGTGGAGTTTGTGGTTTCAAATGCTATCGTATACAGCCTTTATTTTCTTACCATTTCAGAAAGTGTGGAGGATAGTCAAATCTGAACATTGCATCATCATCTTCAACATAATTTTCATTCAAAAGTAGATAAAGTTCTTTGAGCACAAGAGGCTCATCCAAGTTGAGTGTATCCCAAGAAAATCCCAGGGGCAGGGAATATGCCTCTGCTCTGATTTCAACCTTGTCACCCTCAATCGACTCATTGCAAGTGATTTTCTCATCTGAAAACAGAATTAATGTCATGATGTGATATTATAGCTAGGTTAGTCTTCTGAAGTCCAGATTGCATTCTCTATACTTTTTAAAGACGGATACTTGTTTCTGGATCACAAATACACTTTTATTTTTCTGGTGTGTAACTCTTTCGCTCTGTCATGTCACTTAAAAAAACAGAACTGGTAAGAATTTTAACTGTTACTGAAAATGCAACGTGACGGTAGTTGCCTACATACGCCTTGTCCATACATAATCACACCAATAGAAATCTCAGTTTGATACTGACACCCTGTCCACGACACATCAAACCAATTACATGATATCACTTGCCTACGGACAAAAGCAAGACTTTTTGGGCCACTAAATAAATGCCAGTTTTATAAATGACATAAGTAGCATAAAATATACCCTGTAAAGAAAATGAAAAAATTGCTCATGGTTGAATTCTAAGTAGAACACGACAGAGAAATAAAATGTGTAAAGGAGATTTTTGTTTTGTAATAAGTATCTATCAGAACCTATGATTATTTGTCATAGTTTATCTGGGAACATGAAAACTTCAGCTTACCCATTTTAGGCACAGGCTGCGTGTTCCAAAACTGATATTGCTTTTGTAGAGCTTCCTCTGTAGTTTTTGCTGGTTTGTGTTGATAAGTCAGCACCTCCATTGCTTTTCGAATATCAGAAATGGAAATATTGCATCCAGGCTGCATCTCTCCTTCACTTTGTTCGGAATCTGATGACTTGTCCCGCGCTGCATTAGTAGCTTTCTTGCGACGATTACGTTTCTTTTCGCTAAAATATAAAAATTGAGTCTGGTTAGATAAGTAGATATGCCATGGTTATTGACTTTTAGGCATGTACACGCTCTATTTTGTGTTCAAAAAAACGAAACGGCAGTCTTGAAAAACACTCTTACATAACAATACTTATTTGTCTTATTTCACAATTTCTAGAATATAACTATATAACAAGGTACAGGAAGTATTTTTAATTTTGTAAAGGTTTGTTTGCACGATTTTCTTGGCTTGAGATTGCCAATTACGTATCCTACTTGCTACAGTTGTGCGAACTTCTTGTTTTCACTCGACCCGTACTTCGATATCGAACTAAACTCGACATTTGATTTAAAGAGATAGTATGGTGGTATGTCTTTCATCCTGTCATAAATTGACAGTCCTTTATATCACCCTTGCAAAGGCATCTTGCTAAAGAAAGATAGGGAGGGTGGTTGGTTGTCAGTGTCAGATTTGTGGGCTTGGCCAGATGTCAGGTTTAAAAATATATGCTAGGTACTTGTCTATTCTTACATTCTTAATCAAGGCAGGCTGTATAAGAATTTAGAAAGAGCACAGAGGAACTCTTAGTCTTTTAACAAATAGTTGTTTTAATTAAAGGGATTATAGTGTAACAGATGAAATGAAAAGACTAGAAATAGTTCCTTTGCATACTAGTAGAAGGAAAAATAGGCTGTTACTATTGTATAAAGCCAAAAGGAATATGATGAAAAAGGTTAAAAAAATTGCTGAAAGCGGCCACGGCCATAGCTTCAAGCTTAACCCAATTATTGCAAGAAGTAATGCCTTTTTATTCGTTTTCCCAAAAAAAAAAATGGTTGAGTGAAACAACCTGTCACGGACAAAGGAAGTGTTAAAAAGTCTCAAGGGTTTCTGCCATTTCTTTGATCTTTTTTACAATCAATATGTAGAACTACATAATACGTAAGAATTCGTTAGACTCCATTTCTGTAATACAATGCACGATGTCCAAGAAATTATCAGAAAAAAGATAATAAGAATGCATTTTCTTACCCTCGTACCCTCGTAAATTCGCCAGACTCTAAGCCGGGATTAAATGATGCTTGCTCATGAGAGCAAAGTGAAACAGGCTTTTAAATACCTTCGAGTCTAAAATCGCTCATCACAGCGTTCTGAGAACCGATTAAAATACAGGCTAATCGTGATGCTCGCAGGGATAGATGAATGCGCACACTGGTGGGCTGTTCACGCTTTCAAATATATTTCTACTATACCTTTAAGAAACTTGGTAAATCATTCGAGTATAGGATAGAAAGGGTGGGCGCAAGAAACGCTCCTAGCGGCACCACAGCTCTGGCAAGTATGAACTGGTATTAAGCATTGTTTAGGACAGCCTTTTGCTTTCTTCCCGTCAAATAGGATTGCATCCCACTACTGGGATGTAACCCTTCTTACATACATAGCGTAGAAGCTTCCCGATCAGCACCTCTTAATTGACAGTGACGAAGGCTTTTGATAGGTTATAGAGTTTTGCTGGTACTTTGTACCTGTCTATGGGAAATAATAATACATACAAATGAGCCCGAATGCAGCGGTATCCGTTTAGCGCCTCTTTTGAAATCCTTGTTGATAACTGTACAAGATGTTGTTGTTTTCCTCCAGGCAAGCGTTTTGTCAAATAGTGCCTATACTTTCTCAAAAAATGAACTCAGACCTTTTTATGCAAAGTTTTTATCACTGACCATTTTACCATTGTAGGAAAGATTCTAGTCAAGAATGAGATATGCATATTTTTCCAAGGAGCATAGCAATCAAGTCACTTACTCTCTTGAAATCTGTACTTGGTACTCCATCTTATCCTGAGGATTTCTGGAGGATTTCTGGGGTTTCAAAATTTCCGCTATTGCGCTCTCGTCCAATGCTAGGAGAGTGAATGTCTCCCTCACTCGTGCCATGCTGTTTCTTAGCTTCTAGATTCGGTTGACATTTTTGCGTTGTGTCCATGTTTTCTTTCACTAATTTGCTAACTACAGTAGCAAAGCAGTCGTTGAAGGTGTTCACTACCCTTGTATGGTTGTGTCAATTTGTACCCAACTTTCAAGGTAATTTATTTGTTTTTGGCTTGAGCTTCAATATGTGCTTTACCCATTCAACTCTTTTTATACTGTTCACACCGCTATGCTTCTGTTTTCTGTATCCGCTTCAGATATGAACAGGTCGTGGATGTGTTTTTTAGACGTTGTTGAAGTCGTTATCAACCTTCTTACTGTATTCTTTGGCTTTTTGAGCTGATTGAGGTACATGTTACTGCTTCTTTCTCAGCTACACTTAAACAATTGCCGTTTTACGTTAGGTACCAGTGAAGCTCAACCTCAATTCTGTTTTACTCTATTTCCGATTCAGTGATTTAACAGTTTTGTGTACAGACCCAATGATATACCCAAAAGTCTCATGGTCCCAAGTTAGTGAGTCGGCAGATCAATGGTAGGGGAACGATCAGTAAAGAAGTGATTTTACACGCAAATTTCCGAGGGGGCATTTTAAATTTAAATTACTGGCTAGGCACCGTTGTTAAGGAACAGTTTAAGTAGCTTACCTTTTACTGACACCATTCTTTTCAGACAAATCACTTTGGTCTGTGCCGTTCTCAAGCAATTTGGTGTTCGCCTCCATCTTTAACAAGAAACCCCAATTAACATGTGTAGTATCTCTGTTGACAAAATTTGGAACTCTTTTCCACCGCCCTAATTTTTTAAATTCAAGCGCCAAGAACCTGTCAGATTCAGCAGTTTATTTGACTACCATTGCTCAAGTATAACATTTATTAACATGCTAAATAATATTACTTAATGAATGGACATTTTCATTATATTATATTTGGAAAATGAAGAGCGAATTCGCCCACATCGACCCAGCCTCTGCCACTGGTGGAGATTTCCTGTACCTGCAGGGCGATCAATAGGCAGAGCAGAGCACCAGGCTTGACAGTTCGTTTAAAGGCCAAGACAAGTTATTTGAAATATGACCAAGTGTTAACATAAGGGAATACGTTTTAAGCCAGAAACTTAACAATTACAAGTAGCAAATTGTGCAGCCCAATCTATAGTCTATTTCCTGAGTCCCTGAGGGAACATCATGTCAATTGAATCATCCAGAGATGTCCCAGGAGAAAAGAGTTATATCTTGGAAGGAAATAAGAAACATAATCAACAGGTAGGTGTCCCAATGCTCATTTTTATGATTTCATTCTACGAATGCATATGCCACATAAATCGTTGATATTCCTTTAAACATGCACAACATCAGTACCAGTTCACAGCAACTTTATCTATTTCTTGCTACGTTTCTCCACTCCGTTAAATGCTCTCTCCTTGATTGCAGCCTACTCTGGGAAGAATAGTCTCAGAAGATGAATCCATCGCAGATGACACGAAACAGTTGCTTCCTGTGAGTTAATTTGGGTCATATTTAGCAAAAGGGATCAAAGTGACATTTTCCCCTAATATGAACGGCATTGATATTTAATGATAATGATTTAAAAATGTGATTCTTGTATAGTGCTGAACAGAGTGTGTTTCCATTTTGGGTGCCCGAATCATGCCGAATGAGAATCCATTCATGCGGGTCACTAATTAGATGACGAGGCATTTGGCTACCTCAAGAGAGTCGTAGGATTACGGAGAATTACGTGCCGGAGGATTAACTGACCTTGGGTAGTGTTACGCTGCCACACTCACAGCTAAGACTGTGAGACTTAATAAACTAAGAGGCTTGTGGTAAATGGTAGAGAAAGTTGAAAGGAAGCGTAGTTAGGCAATATTTCTTGTCCCAAGCAAAAATTTCGTAAGATCTATGATCCATAGACTGAAGGATCTTGTATTCAAGCATAATAAAATACATTTAAAGAACATGGGCTTCGATCCTAGTTGGTCCGAGACTCCATGAAGCCAGTGTTTTCCCAAAACGAGACCGTTTCGTATGTTCCCATAAGTATTTATATA
>QKMV01003758.1:0-11035 GCA_003287335.1 Lednia tumana
TACATGTATTGTAATGTAGTCAAAGCAGATTAATGATGGTAGATGACTTTTAGATAGTCCTTTTAAACTAATCAAGAAAACCTGCTTACGACATAGACACGTCCCCCTTAACAAGGAAATTAAGCGAGCTATTCTTTAATCATATTCCTTATAACATTCAGGAGCTTTCAGCCCGCCCAGACAAGCCTTATGAAAGCGAGCCACGAAATATCTTTACCATCGTTTAATTAGCTCTGATAATTAGTACTTGTATTGTTAACTGCAAGAAAAAATTCTGACCGACAGTTTAGAGTAAGCCTTGACCTTTCAATGTATGAACTACGGTAAGTTATTTTCTGTTGACCTCTATAGAATTCGAGTTCGCCTCTAACATTATTACAAATCATGATTTTAAGACTTGCGTATATATAAAGTCACTGATTAGGTCTGATGTGGTTGAAGGAAATCTAGCTTCAGTCGGACCTAAACTTTATTTCGGGAGTCATTTGAACGTGGAAAAACGAAATAATGTACACTTCTGGACTCACAAAACCGTCCAATCAAAATATTTACTAGTCCTAAGTAATTGGTTCGTTTGAAAATAATGTAGGTAAGCCGGCTGCAAACTACGCTGTATGCCATGTGCTTTGTGGGCCTATACCTCGATATGATCAACCAGTTTTCCTTATCAGTTTATGCATACCCTGTGAAATGAGGATCGACCAAGCTAACGAATATGTTATCCGCAAGTTTACCACACCGTTCAGTACACCCCCACTGACCTATAACTCATAATTTTGGAGATGCAGAAGTAATACGAAAATTTCCTGCCTCTTCTTTTTGCAACAAACACGTTTATGTCATCACTTCTCCAGTTTTTTGGAAAAAGTTGGTTTTCAGAGTGAGATGTAATTGATTCTTTTTTATTTGCTTCCGTTATATCTGAATCAAGCGAATAAAGCAAGTACGGGGGATTATATGATTAACAATGCCGATTATTACGATGCAGCGGGGGAAACCAAAGTATTGTCATTTTGAGTATTTTACCGTCGAAGTACATTAAACATTTTTTAATGATTCAGGGATTCTGTAGGAAATAACAGGATTTTCCTGTCGGGAATGGCTGGATGGGAAATATGAACATACAGTACTACTTTGCCAGTATGATTCTGCTGCCACCGTGACAAAATGTGATACGAGAGTGAACGAATATTCGCTATGCACGGTTGATATGAATTGTTATAACCCCACTGATAATAAAATTGGTTCTCCATCATTAGGCAGCCTCCCTAAGCACGTGGCTTTCTAAGCCATGTGCTCAGCCTCTACCCTTCATTGGGACTTGTATACATTTCGATGGGACGGTTTTCTGTGTCCAGAAGTGTACATATCTGGACGCGAAAAACGGCCGCTAGGAGAGAGGTACACTTGACCAGTCTCAATGAGTTTCTTTAGACTCATGTCTACTTCTTAATATAAGTGGAGTTCTTAGCAGTTTTACCCAGTTTAGTTAAGAGTTTTTTTGATTTTCAATGAGTTTCAATAGAGTAAACGTGAACTGATGTCCCTTTTATCGGCCAATTTATGATTCCAGTAGTGTACCGAAACAAAGTAATACCATATAGCTCCTTCGGCGTAAATTTTAACGGTAAAATGTTGAGTTACAGCCAGCGATAGATGCCCGGAGATTCTGCGACACTTGGGTATCAATAGACAACACAAATATGAATGTCCTATGTCGTGGATTGCACGCGTGGGCTAAACATCTGCACACATGAACACCGTTCAAGCACACTGGTTCGGGAACC
This sequence comes from Lednia tumana, assembly GCA_003287335.1. Lineage (NCBI taxonomy): Eukaryota > Metazoa > Arthropoda > Insecta > Plecoptera > Nemouridae > Lednia > Lednia tumana. Next base: position 1,788 of record QKMV01003758.1, read on the forward strand.
TGTTGGCGAAGGAACGGGGACGTTGGCCACTGCAGCGCTTGACATACGATGTGCCACAGTTCTGCGGGATGCTGTCGAACTCTTAAACCCAATGTGGTCTAGGCGTATAATTTATGAGTGACACAGAAATTGACACCTTTATTTAAAACGCATCTATTTCCTGCCAACGATGTATGTTATTGCTATAATTTTTTTATTCTTTTTGTTCCAATCGATTTCAGCTCATCGATTTAGAGGAGGAACAATATCGAGTTTGTATATACTGTATGATTAACTAAACGAATGCAGGTTTTGTTGGCGAAATGTTTACCAAGTTTTGATGTGCGGGGTCGAAGTTAATTATAAATCGGTAAATTGCACCTCTGCGCTGAAATTGCTGTATACCTATACCTACGACTATTAAGTAATTGCTATTGGAACAGTAATAGGACGTTATTATAAAAGTTAAAAAAATCATTCTCACCATCCAACCACAATTAATAGTTGAACTTAACCTAAATAAGGACCTAAATTGATGTAATTTAGACATATAAACGTAATTAACACTTTCGTCCTTATTACATAGCAGAAGCTGCCGGCACACCTTTGGATATATTTCAGATAATCGTTCATTCAAACTTCAAAGTTTAAAACTCGGTGCCCATTAAAATTATTGTGTATAGTAACATTTTAAGTAATGGTCCATTATAGCAATTTAACGTTTATGTTATTTTTTCTTGTTATCATTATAATGAAAATGTGTTATAGGCCTAGAAATAAATTTATAAAACACATTTCAAATTATTTTTTATGTTTCCAAGACGTGTAGGTCGTAAAATGTTTCCATATTATATAAATACATGTATCGTAATATTATTATAGGCGTTAAATCCGTACGATTCTCGTTGAGCGAGCAGCGGGAGAACATCTCGGATGCAGTTAAACCAAAAGTTCCTGCACATTTTGTCCTGCTCCGTCAGTAGTCAATGTAACAATATGGCGTCATTGTTCACAGACCAGTGTAATAAAACCGCGTGGCGAGCGAATAATTCAACTAGAAATAATCTAATAATTGCAGGGGTTCCACTCGTTTGGTGTCTAGCACGTCAGATGTGTTCGGAAAGATGTCGGTAAATAATTCCTTGTAAATAATTCTCAATGACGCTTTCCGTACGGGGTGTGGCAAGAATTTTGTGAGCTGTATTAAATATGAAGCGGTTTTCAATGCGACTCGATCTTGGTTAAATTTTCAGTTCTATCGTGAAAACAAAACTGGATGTGCATACTTATGGGGACGTTATGCATATTTCATCGAATATAGCTATGCGTATTGTAGACGGTGGTATTTATGGTGGTATCTCATGATGATCAACCGGCGTAAAAAGCATCACGATAATGTGGCTACGCCGGCCACGCAGGGGAGACCCGGGATCGAGCCCCGGTCGAAATGAATATTTTAGGGTTGATTTTTAAATGTTAACACGATAACCTCATCCAGAAGTGGTCTGCATACCACCTTGGAAAAAGTACACGCAATGCTTTAGTTTGGGATTCAATGCACCGAAAAGTGATCTAAACCCACTTTCAAATTTCCGACTAAAGCCCGTTACCCAAAGTTATATTGAATCCAACGTTTTGTGGGCCGATTATCATACCGTTGACGTTGAACTTTGTGTATCGGAAAAGGTGTTGTCGGCAGAACATTGAGAATGCTAACATGCGCTGCAACACGCCGTGTGTTCGAAACGCAGCCGGAGACTTCAACGCCGGAACAAGACACTAACTGGTGGTAATAATTTAGAAATAAGTCGCGGGGGCTAATGGAGTTTACTTTCTATTATTTCTCCCCGTGGGCTTGACAGTGTATCTTGTCTGAATGTTGGTCTGATGATAATAAGCTACATCGGTGTTTAGACCCCCGTAGATCGGCCCATGTGCCCGACCCATTGCCATCGTGTTAGCCGCTTCAGCCGCTTCAGCCGCTTGCTGCAGACAAGCACGCACCGCCAAGCTCTTTGCTATAATAGCACAACAATCACGATCGGAACAATTATATCGCCTGCTTCTTTTATGAAGTAGAATTATAAAGATTGGCTCTTGGTTTTTCGATCGGCAGCGATGAAAATTTGTAACTACTGCAACAAATTTGTATGGCGGCAATCAAATTGCTAGATGAAACAAAACAAGTTAATAGGATCATTAAAATAATTACGTCTCGCGTTGATAGAAGTTTTTGAGATCATCTTTGAGGCTTAAAACATTGCAGTAAGTAAGCTTCTAAGTAAGGATATATAGGCAAGCTCAGCATGAAATAATTAGACAGCACTGGTGTGTAATGCAATGCCGCTCACACATGGCAATTATTTTGCTCGGTGTGCAGATAAAGAATTTACCTTTGGAGTTTTATAAACATGATATAAAATCTGGAGCAGGTTGCTATTTGTACTTTTATGTGTTTATGAGGCTTTCGCGCTATCAACTACTTCACAACAAATAGGATGACGTGTAATTAATATTTATAAAAAGTATATCGCTCTGTACAGCGCCATTCACTATAATACAAGCTTGCAGCAAACATACTACCAACTGGACTGTTTTACGATGTAGCTTTACTGTGCGCAGTAAAGTTTTCTGTGGCTAATTGATGCGATATATCCATTTATTACCGAGAAATGTGACGTAAAACTTTTAATGCAGCGAACGCTCAATGTTGCCTAGTGATTTATACGGAGGCCTAATTGCTAGTGCCACTCAACTTGGCGATTTTAATGTGTCTCGATAGGAGTACTTCTCGAACGATTAAATTATTTAAATTTCTAGTGAGTTGCTTATTTCAATTTAAAAATGAGCACTAAAATGCTGAAGTCTCCGAATATACATACCCATATACTCACGGAACACATCCGATATAAATTGTTGGGTTCCTATACCTATTTAACATGGATGTATCTCCAAGCAGGGAAATAGATCAGCTCAGCAGCACCGTATCTCGGCCCTCCAAGCTGATGGCTTGTCATCTTACGTCATGCATCTCAGGAGATTAATGTTATTCTTGAAGCACCAAATTAACCTAACTTTTTGTCCGAATTGTAACCCGCGTTGCACGAGCACGAAGACCTGTTAGGAAAACCTCCCTCGATTAGCTTTCCAGGCGAGGAGGTCTGACCTCATATAAGCGTTAATTGAATATGCCAATCACGTTAATGAAATGAGAGATAGTCTCGTTGCCTTCTGGGTCCTTACGAGATTATGAGCGAGCTGTCAAGAGGATATCCCATCACTTTTCATCCAACACTAATCAGAATCAATTGTAGATATTATTATCTGGTGAAACTCATTTATCTACCGGTGTACGCGCCGTTCAAGAGACTCCTAACTACTTTGACAGCTGGTCAAGACTTGCATGAAAACAACCTCTCTGCTCATTACAGGCGTGGGCGTTTTCACAATAATTAACACGAATGTGTATCACTAACAGAGAGGTATTATTGTTAATCTAAAGCTATGGTGCTTCACGCTTTCTGGGGGATGGATTCAAACTCGCTCGATTGATAATGAAACGAAATCTGGAGACGAGTGCAATTCTCTTGAGTAGATGTACTAACTGATTTTCTTTGTAAATGGTAAAGGCATAATGCACCTTAAAAAACTGAACAAACAAACAGAGAAAGATCAAAAGCTAAATCCACACACAGAAACACACACACACACACATACGTACAGACGCTCACGCACACACACAATACTTTATTTCATTATGCCATAGATGCTGCTTATCTTGGCGCTGACCATAACTTACAATGCTCGCACGGCATTTACCATGCCGACAGCCATGAAAATGTATATCAAAGTTATTTACTACAAACGCATAGTTTGCTCGCTTCTCCTCCATATACCAGATCTGTTTGGCCGGACTTTAGAGTCTCCATACAGAAATAAGTTATCGCATAGTAAATTATAAATCTAAAGAAAATTTATTCAACTCTCATGGCACTAAAACAACTAACGCTTATTGGATTATTATTAAATATCGTTAGCCGTAACTTGTTTGATTTTTTGTGTCGAGCCTATACGCCGATGATAAAAGTCTATTAAAACGGGGCAGTTATCTGAAATTAGAATTCTCTTCTGTCTCCCAAAACCAGTCGGCAACTGCAGAGTCAATGAATATTCATGCAGGCATCGGAGACATTATAGACCGGCCGTCCGGCCGACTTCTTTCGCGTCGCGGTGTTATAAATAATTAACTCACCTTGGTTAAAATTAACACTACGGCTAGATCATACAAATTATCTTTGCCAGATTTTTATTCGCGATTTCTTTCGTTTCCTTCTTCTAGGAAAACTTTCGATTCCGAGCACATAGCCAGTGATACGCGGTTTTGCCAAAGGGACTTAACAATAAAATATATATTACGTATTCCGTCGGAAGAACTCGAGAAGACTCAAGAAAAACTCGAGAAGACTCGAGTTCTCAAAAAAAATGTTAGTAAATAGGCTAAACTGGTGAAAACTTCTAACAAACAAACTTTAGTAGCAGTTAATTTACTAACAGTTTTTTTGAAAGCTAGTGCTGAAATTAGACAGAAGACATGAGTCTTGAAAATTTAAGAACTCGAGTTATTTGTTTAAACCACCAAGGGACGTTGATTATGCTATCTGAAAAATTTTCCGAGGCTAATTTTTGGATCCGGCTTTTACAAAAAGCGTACGTGTGAGTTTAATTCTTCGTTTGATGCTTGTAGCAATTGTGGATTACAGCTCTGTCCGCTTCCACTGCTCTAAAATACGCAAATACACGTGTATTTACACAGAGAGAAGTTCAACTTGTCTTATTACTATTTCTGTACCTAATTGGCTGCTCTGCAGATTTCTGCATCCGTGCATCATATTCAATTACATCGATGCCCCGGAGTGCGGCATTCAAATTAAAATTACGGCTATAAATACGCTTCCAATTAAAGTTTCCAATCGATAGGCTTGCAAATTGCAAGACGCCCATTACTTATTGTATTGGTGACCAGAACATTAAAATGTATTGTGTATTTGGTATAGGTATATGGTTCACTTTGTTTTAGCACCCTTGGCGAAAAAACTGTGTCTTTAGAAATTTCTGTTACGGATAATTTATGCCGCTTTTTTTCTTTGTAGTATATTATAATATTAGGCATATTGAAATGGACTCTGGAATGGCAGGCTGGTTATATTAAACGTAAACCTATCTTCTCTTAACGAACTAAATGAATTTATCGTCTTAAAAAAAAGAAAAACAGAAAGGGTCGATCGTTAAGTCAACAATATTATTGCCTTATGGTTCCATAATCAGCTCTGAAAATACCGTGCGCCGCACATAATTCAAACATTTATCATAAATCCATGTTTTTATGGATATTTGCCTTGACGAAAAAAACTGACGTTTCATTTTATCTTCGTTTGGCCGAATGACTGCCCTTACCACACACATCATTTCACTGGCATCAAAGTAAATTAATAACTATTCGCTTAAAAAATGCATTCAATTTTTATATCTTATGTTGCGCGTTGACTTTCATCGGTATAAATTTTAATTATTTTATGACCCGTAAAGGACTTGCAAAATTTCAGTTACTTTTTTCTGTGGGAACATTTTTGTATCCATTCAAAAAAATGGTTAAAAAACACTTTTAACTTTGCTTTTACTGTAAAACACAAACACCTTACTCGTAGAGACTGCGGAGTTTGGAAAGAGATATTTACAACAGTCTCTCGTTTGATTTGAACGTGATGATTTCTAGCGAGATGAGTGGGTATGTTTTGGCGGCAATTATTGCCGGGCCACGTCCTTATGGGGCCCATGGGGGGCTAATGGGATGTAAGAGCACACCGATGAGCGCGGGCCGAGCTGCCCATCGACCAACTCGCCCCCGTCGCGATCCGTAGAAACAACAGGTTTCACTCGAACGCAAGTTAATTATTTACAAATTAAACAGACATGAAACGCATTAATAATAATTCGATGCTTCATCACTTTCGTAGCAAACAAAATGGTGAAGAGTGCATTCTACTTTAGTATATTTTTGTTAGTCTTGCACACCCGTAACGTTTTTCATTCGAATAAACCGCATCAGTCTGAAAACATCAAAGTTTGAAACAACAAAGCGGCATATCAAAGACGGCATCATTCGTAAAACAACAAAACATCTAGCTAACGTTTTATTTGTTATGTCCTATGAAAAATCGGCATTTAAAAGATGAAATTCTTATTAGGTAATTATATTTACGCTTCGGTAATTAACTGACTAAATAGTTACTTGTTTGAAAAGTAAATAAGTCAGCAAATAACTCATGTGGATGGATAAGTTATGGTCGTGTTATACAGACAAAGATGTTCTTATGGTCCATCAAAGAGGTTGCTCGGTTATTTCTTGGCTTGCAGACATTAGCTTCGTTAACGTCGGACGATAAATCAATGCAGATATTAATGCCGAAGCTCTAGGCTCATAACTTGATGGCCCGCTAATTGGAAGCTTGGGCGTTATGCACAAAAGAGCTCCACGCGGGATACAAGCGTAGAACACTTTTATGTGTGAATGGTAAGTATTCACATTAAAGATTTGGTAATGGGTGGTATTAAATATTCTGCACCCTTGAATACGATATTGGGAGCTACTCAGAAATTCCAATTTAACAGAAAGAGGAAAAAATTAGCCGATTAGATTAATAACAGTGAGTTTTCCCCCATTTTTTTATTTAATGTGTTCACTTACACCTTGATGCTTTAACATGATTTTATCATTTATATTTTGTTATTTTCTAGGCACTAATCATATTGTTATTATTTATCATCGTCATAGCATAATGTAGCTACACGATATTGATACCAGATACGCAAGAGAAAAGTAATAACTTCTAAAAGTATTCATTTCGTGCATCATGATTTCAACAACGACATTTCCGTATTATCTAAACTATCACAGATAATACATTCTGTCATCGGAAGTTTTCTTTCCTAAATGATGCTACAAAGTATTCCCTAATTTCTTTCCAAGCAACCTTCCTGGTAAAATGTGATTAAAATACACAAATCAAGTTAAGACCTTTTTTTATTCTCCCCACCTCATTTTACAAAAAGTTTTTCTCCTATTCGTATAACTACAGCTTCACTGTAACGCTTGAATAGTCGCGTTTTTGGATGAGCGTCTTACAAAATCTCACAAGAAAAAAATCCAAAAAAGAAACTGCATCACACAAAAATATGTATTGCCTAAAAGGCAACTAGTGCTTATTTTACCAGTCACCTACCTCTACTTTCTTCAACAATATGACTGTCTTAAGAAACACGCATTCAACAGGTGAGGGCAAGAAACGGGAAATTATGATTAAACAACCTCCAAAAAATATTGAATTTAGAGAGACTGACATTTCAGATCTCGACATTGTACAAGACTTTGGTTAAAACATATGCTTTGAAAGTTTCACCAAATTCTATGAAGAATGAATAAGCTTGTACCTAGAATATGGAAAAGTTTCGTTCTACCAAAAAATTTTCAAAAACGCGATGAGCAAATCAGCAGCTAGACTTATCGCGCTTTAAATGTTAACAATTCTAACTTGAAGCCTGTCAAAGATATCCTGCGAGTTTCATTGAAATCTACGAAGCCATTTGGCCTACAGGTAGCAACCAAACCAGGGAAAAGTCGATAAAATTAGAAAAAATGTGCAGAAATGAGAATTTCAGGGAAATCGTCATGCGTTGCGCTCGTTGGTGATCAGGTCTACTTTCAAAGATTTTGAAGGTTCTCTAAAATTATCATTGAAGTCAGTTCAGGCGTTTGGCCAGCATCGTGCGAGCAAACACACAAACAAACACAACACGAAAAAAACCAACCACAACATGCTTCTTTCTCTGGTATGTCAAATCGGTATCTTCGCTCCGCTCGCCCCGCTCATCCAGTAAACGGTCTTAATTTTTTCTTCTTTTTTATTTCTTATATATTATATGCTTGTTCTTCCTTCTCATTTCCAGTAACTTTTTCTACTATTGTCGTTTCTTCTCCAGTCTACAGAAGGTGTGGACCAATAATTGCTAGCAAATTCCATTTTCATCGTGTCGTATTTCATGTTACTCGTGATAATTTAAATGATATTATACTATGTGTACTTAATTTTATTTGTTTCATCGGTAAATGCATCGATTTTATTACATGAAATAAATACCTTCTCAGGAATTCAGGCATGCATGTATGTTATAGTATACTACCTACAACTAAGTACGACCTATTTATTTCTTATGAACGTTGCCCATATAAAAACACCTATACTCTTTATAAACTATAATAAAGCATCGCGCAGAAAACAAAAAGGGAAAAATCAAGTTAAGATTCCGAACTCTGATAACGTTTTCTACATCGTGAAAATAATTACCATCACTCTCAATAATGAGCCTCTATAACTCGAGATTAATTAACTTTTGGAATATCGCATTAGCTGCGAGTGTATGATACAGGCATTGATAAAAGCGCCCGCAGCCGCAAGCGGCTATAATATCATAAGTGGTCGTCGTAGCATAGTAGCTCAATACCTTGACAAGATGATGGCCAGTTTAGAATAATAATTCATTACTGCCTATGACATTTGGGGTAAATTACAGATTATTACGTTATGCAAATGTGCATGATGTGTTCTGCGGAGCCACTGAAAAACTGCATTAGCAAGGGCGACATTTCTTGATGTCAGTTACCTGTACACTGTGTTACGCGACTGTCGTTTCAATTTCAAGGTTTCCAGTAAAATTAATTGAATACAATTTATATACTTTTAATGAACACCTTATTTTGTATGAAACGAATATAAATAACTAGAATTATATTTCAATTAGATTGACATTCAGACACATAATGTCCGTTTACAGTTGTATACAATGAAGAACTATTACATGAGCATGTTTTCAAATAAACCTTAACTGTCTTTCATACGAAAAAATTGGCTATGAGATACCTATATTCAGGCTACATGGGGATTCTTTGACACTGGAATTGATATAGGTATAAAATAGCAAAGTGCATAGTTGAACTAAGTGCATTATTTGTGTCGCCATTGAAGCGCGACCCGCCTTAGGTCTCAGGACAAGCCGATTATTGCTGATTATTGCTGATTATTGTCGCCAACGTTTGTCAAACTGCGTTCTTGCCGCGAAGCGACGTTATTCGTTCCACGCAATTTGCCGGCGCATTTGACACCGTTGCCGCCACCGCCGCCACCGCCGCCGCCACCGCCGCCGCCGCCGCCGCC
>QKMV01003759.1:0-11030 GCA_003287335.1 Lednia tumana
TTCAGCACTATAGTTTAAAAAAAAACTGTTAATAACTGGGTTAAACTGCTGAAAACTTAACTGACACTAAACTGCCTGTTTAGTGTAAACTAAACTAAACTGTAAACTAAACGGCAGTTTAGTGTCAGTTAAGTTTTCAGCAGTTTAACCCAGTTATTAACAGTTTTTTTTTAAACAAGGATGCATGCTTGTTGACGAGGATTACAAATGTAACGCCATTTACGCGGCTAGTTTGGCGCGGAGAATATCAATATCACTTCAAGAATACTTGCCTACTCGAGAACTTCAACCTCGGACCTCTGGATTAGACGGCCATTGCTCAACCACTGAGCAAAGCAGGCCAGGTAGGCAGGTATTTTTGAAGTGATATTAACATTCTGCATGCATGCTTGTTCTTTAAAAAGGCATGCATCCGTTTTTCCTTTCCTTACTACGTTGTATTTCGAGCGATCTGTGTCGGATTGAAAATTAGCCTTTATTTGGTTCGTCAAAAACGCCTATCTTTCTTCCGACCCGACGCGTGGCGTAATTTAACTGTCATAATAGTCTGTTGCCAGGGTTTCGATGACAAGCCAAGCTACCTATTGGCGCGATTAGGTATCAAGTAGGCTCGAACCTGTTCGGTGACACATCACTTCCAGTGGCAAAGCGGCAGGGGAGACAAGGTAGACACTCTCTACCCTACAAGTCATGAAAAGTGACCGAAATTGTAGCTGAGTTTTCATTCACAAAGCTTTTTCCCGCTTAAACCAAATTCGTGCGAAATGTGCCCACCCACGAAATTAGGGTTGAGTCAATTTCACAACAACTTTGAAGATAATAAAACTGGAATGATTTCGTGCCCTAGATACAAAAATATGTATTTTATGGTTGTAGCACATCTATCTTTGAAAACATTTTATGCCTCCCCATGTGGACAGACCCACTCTTTGCAGCTGATCACTACTCGTTATCAGTTCCAGTTAAAATCTGGCAAAAGTGGGGTATATTCTGGTTCAAGCTGCAACAATCTCCTTAACCGACTATCTAATCCAAGGTATGCCCTATGGTATGACCATGTACAAAGGGCAGGCACGTCGTAACCCCGTGAATTGTTTTGTGCGTCGCAGTCGCGGTGTGCGCAGGTGCAGGATGAGGTGGACGAGTTCGTGGACTCGTACGTGTCGGCCGTGGAGCAGCACCGGCGCGCGCTCACTCGCCACGTGGACGAAGCTCGCGAGACCAAGCTGCACGCGCTGCGCACGCACGAGGCGCAGCTGCGCAGGCGCGCAGCCGACGCAGCCACGGCCGTGCGCTTCGCCGAGGAGCTGCTGGCCGAGGGCAGTGACGTGGAGGTGGGTAACGAGGGACACTTCCGCGGCGGGAACTGTGTATTTCGGCAGTGCTCTCTTTGGAACTATTTGTCGGCCCTAAAAAGGGTCTGGAAATATGGTTGTCGACCCAACGCTTCGACGGCGATGGCGCTGTCATCTTCAGGTTGATCTCTGTTCTCTTGGTACGCGGGCTGACTTTGAGTTCCGAGGCTCCCCCCGATCAGGGTGCGGTGCCTGATCCCGGCAGGGCATCAGGGATAACATTCTTTAGCTTCTACTCAAAGCACTTGTTTTCATCACTATTATTTTTCACTGTTAAGCTTTCAATCCAGTGTGCGAGCAGATTTTTTGGCATCAATGGTCTTCGCTGGACTGAAAAATGATTGCTGTGATTCAAAGTAACATTTCATTTTTCAACTTATCTTTGCGACCTTCGTTTTCACTCCCCAAATAGAGGGCTGTACCTCAAACAGAGAAGAGCTATCAGTTTATTTGCACGTGTTTGACGGTGTTTGCTCTGTTTTGGATGTCTATTGTCTTGCGGCCCATCGTCCACGATGGCGCGTGGACATATTCAGGCGAATGGCTTTATCTTCATTCGCCCTGCTGAGGGCCGTAAGACATTCGAAACAGAGCAAACACTGGTAAACACACACAAACATCCAGCCACGTCTCTCAAAGTCTCAAACAATCCGTTATTAGTTTTAAAATACGCCATTTAATTGGAATGTTATCAATATCGCCAAAAATGTGTGGGTTTGAATTCTATCAAGCTTTAAACTCAAACAAAAAAGCTTTCGACAAACTCAAAAGGAGTTCCAACCAGTCTACATGCTAACGTTGCGAAATAGATTAGTGGTGGAAAAAGTGACATTAACCCGTGGGAAGTTACAAACTGATTTCGCCCATTCCCCCCTTGGTGTTTATTGTTGACGCATCCTTATAACCTGCAGGTGTCTTGTGATTTGCATTGTTGATCTGTTTCGAATTGTTGCGACTTCGAAGCGGAAAGGAATGTATCCGCTGTACCGACGAGGCCTGACAACACATTCTCGATGGCAATTTTTAACGAACACAGTGCAATATAAACCATTTTCATAATTGCTATTCTAGAGTCAATAAGAACGATTCACATGTGTTTGGCAATGCATTTCTTATGGGGATACGATTTTTTTTTAAATTGTGAAATTTGTCCACATGGAATTGGTTTAATTTAGATAAAATAGATTGGAAGAAGTTTGGACATTAAGACATCCGCCTTACGACGTAGTCGACGGTTCTTCAAGTCAAAACTGTGATCAATTAAAAAGTTTGTTTTCGCCGGCTGCTCTCTTGAAGCGAAACCCGATAGTTAAGTGAGGGTAGTTTTGAGGATAGCTGGAGGACAGGAGAGAGTTGGTACCTACAGAGGAAGGGAATTCAGAGGTCCAGAGAGGATGAAGACGAGCTTATAATTAAGAGTTATGGACATAGTTTGGAGTTTGGGGAAGACTACGCGTGCTCAGGAAACATAAATAGGGCTAACGAGTCTGTCTGTCCGGCGGCGGTGTGGGTCTGGGCAGATCCTGAGCTTCGTGTCGCCGCTTTCCACTCGGCTGGAGTCTTGCATCGCTGACGCCAAGAGCGCGGCATCCGAATCGCGCGTCTCCGAGTGCGTGGAGTTCCTGCCCGAAGAGAGCGCCGGCAGGGTCGACTCGCATCCTCTCTTCGGTGTCGTCACCACGCAGACCGTCTCGCCACAGCACTGCGTCCTCAACACGGACGGTAGGCTCCCATATGTTCGCACCCTGCAGTCTGCACTCCCCATGTTCAGTGAAATCCAACACAACCAAACGCCCCCATGGCTGCCTTCTGCGAAAAGCTTCACATTTGCCCACGCGCCGCCTCCAACGCTTCTAAATTCTAATGTCCATGGCCAGTATTGAACACATCGACGCTTTGTCAGCCCGCGGACTAGATAATCTCAGCTACAAGCAGCTATACCGAGCACGGTATCCGCGCGGCTAGTGCGTCTGCTCTGCAATCAGGAGGTCCCGGATTCAATCCTGCTGACCGGCTATCCTGGTTGTGGGAAAACATGGGAAACCCCAAGCATTCCAGGAAAATGCCGAAATAGTTCCTGCACTAAAAGGGCGCGGCCGTCTCATTACTCGCTCCCTTTCCATTCCCGGCCCTTCCCGACAAGCCGCAAGGCTTGAGAGCGGGTTGAGGTCTTCGGCGTACAAAAAAAGAGCGACATGTGAATGGACGACTCTTATTTACCATTTGATATAACATAGGAAACGAGAATTTCCGTCAACGAGAATCACTCCGGACTAGACACCCAAAGTCGTTGAGTCTTGTGGCATACTACATCCCACAAAAAATAATTTCCGCCCATTTGTTGATCGTCTGCATGGAAACGTGTTTTGTCAACGCGGAAACAAGGCTATGTGGGTTTGGGGACACGGTACGGGTACGAGCCGGTGATACGTCAGCGTATCGTCAGCCTGGCCACGCGGTCGCCGGCAGTTCGGTCTTGAAAACTGTCTGTCTTGCTATCCTTGATTTACCACGACCAGTTCCCCTAATGTAAGGAGTGACCGTCTCCTAAGTGCATTCCCGACATTCGCGTCAAGCTATTAGGCGCTCAAGTGAATTAGACGCCTCCATGATCCTCCAATGATCAAAACCAACGAGACCATCGTGCGTTCATTATACGACTCCCTCTTTTCAAAAAGATTACGAAACAAATTCTCTTAAAATAAAGAATTGTGTATTGTTGATTACGTGCGAGATTTTACGATCTGTACATAATCTTGAGAATGTCTCTCCTCTCCCGCTTCTGATTCTGGAATTCGCAAGAATTTCTACACTTTACGCAACATATCCGTACGCGGCATGGCAGTATAGGAGGCCGAGCGTTGGAGCGCGTGCTTGTAGACAGGAACATCTCACGGGGTAACAACGGAGTGAAACCAAACGCCTGGTTTGCACGTGCTCGCTACGTGTGATGTGGTTTCATGGCTGAAATGTTTACACGTATACCGCCAGCTACGCCTCGAACCTGGCCGAACCCTTTCCCTTCCCTTTCCTTCCCTTCCTTCCTTGGCGTCGGCGGAAATCGCTGCAGAGATGTTTGTTTTCGTATCGTCGTCGTCGCCGCGACCTGTCCCTCCCGCCGGGCCTAATACACCCGAGACTCTGCAGTCCCTAAAGTCTAAACCATGCGTCAAACTCAAACTCAAACTCAAACCCAAACTCAAACTCAAACTCAAAGCATGAGCCTCGTCGATGAGCTGATCGGAAACGCGATCTACTAAACATTAAAAATAGACGCGATGGTGTGCTTTTTTACGATACGGATATTCACTCTCATCTCAAAGAAGATGCTTGCAAGATCTAAACTCATAAAGCGTCCAGCTGAAAGCAGCATTGTTTGTCGTTTTTTATGCGAATGGCTGTCACATGACTGCTCATATTTGGGGAAAGGGGTAGGCCTCCCCCCCCCCCTAGACTCGTGATCCGATTCGTATTTTTCGAACCTTCGCCATCCACAGACTATATTTTGTCGTAGACTTAGGACTGGGAGTCCGTTTACCGATACAAATGTCGGGTATCACCGTCGATCATAGCAAGCCTTAGGGATTAGCAGCTGACGATTTGCCGTCTGAAACTTCCGTCTCAAAGGAATGCCGCGCAAAGTTATTCAGATTAGCCGGCACGAAAGCACCCATACCGCAAAAAATCAAAACAAACTACATCCACGTAAACAGAAAGTGAAGAGAGTACTGAAAAATGCGTTTCACAACATGAATGCAATATAGTTTGTACTTTATAATCACGACAGATTGATATTTACAACAGAGATATAATTTTAATTCGTACACAAGCGCTGACGAGCCTAGCATAATCACTTTTTGATGCAGCAACACAGGCATGGGCTCGCGTTGCCGATCCCCTAAGGCCAGCTTGGATCAAAGGTATCACGATATAAACAAGCAGATAAAACTATGTCTGCTAGCTGTTTCTCAATATTTTCCATGCTCTGACGACTGCTCAAACAATAGCGCCGAATTTTAGGCCTTAATTAGGGACAGCCTAGACTCTAGAGGGACAAAATTGCACACACACGGTCTGACATCCCCAAAGTTTCCCTGTGGCCCTAGAATGTAGGCGCCAGTCGTGGTGAAATCTAGTAATCAAAGCACGACGCCCCCCCTGGGCGGCCCCCTCGTTGAGCCGGGCCGGTGATGAAGTGCGTTGTGCCCTGCGCAGGTCTGCTCAACTGCCGGCAACACAAGAGGGCGGAGGCCGTGCTGGTGACGAGGGACGCCGACGAGCAGCCCCTGTGCCACGGGGGAGAAAAGGTCGCCGCTGAGCTCCGCTACCGCGACGCGAGCCACAGGTAGGACAACGCGGCCGTCACGGCGTCGCGGTCTACCAATTCCGTCTCCATACTAATACCTGCTCTAATACCTGCTTGAGCATGCTCAAGCAGGAACGCTCGAGGACCGTTTTTCATGCTACACATTTATTAATTGATGAAACTCGTGGTAAATTTGAGGAATATTAAAATCACTTCAAAAATACCTGCCTAGTCGAGGACTCGAACCCCGGACCTTTTGCTTACATGGCAATTGCTCTAGCACTGAGCTAAGCAGAGTACATGGGTACGTGGTATATTCTTACGTCAACCTTCTTCGGTGAAAAATTCACCGAGAGGTTGCCGTATTTCGACCGAAGTGGAGTTTATTGTAAAAACATAACGCGAGTTTTATTCAATTATTTATTGTATAACGTTTAAAGTGTTAATTAAGACTTTTACGTTCGTTTTAGATGTATTCTATTGGTCGGATTAGACCAAGTGGAGCCTGCTTAGTAAGGACTATGCAGCATTTATTGCTTTTTGGCTCAGATCTTTTGGGCAGGCCAAGTTTGAAAGCATCAAGACGTTTTGGATTAGAATATTGACTGATAAAATATAATTTACCCGTTGTGGCACAAACTATTTCAAACAGTTTGAATGAGAATGTCATTATTATACTAAAGGATAGTTTCACTATAGACTGAAAAGCGTCCCGAGGTATTTTTTGTCCATGGCTGTAACTTGTGTCTCGTGAGAGTGTTTGTTGGTATTTGACGGCAAGGATGTCTGACTTCGCAGGAGGATTTCGATCCACGTGACAGACCTGCGTAACGGGACGTACCTCCTCAGCTTCGTGCCCGACTCACCTGGCAACCTCAGCCTGGCGGTCACCGTCCAGGGGATGCCCATCCTGGTCAGTCTCGACCAAAGACACTATTATACTAGCCCTCGGCTGTCTGCACTCTATTTCTCCCGCCAAGCGTCAAGCCCAACCATTCACTTGGTTACCATATTCTTTTGACTTGATGTCTATCTCATCATCTTAGCACTAGCTCTCAAAATAACTGTTTACAACTGGGTAAACATGCTAAGAAATCCTCTAAAACTTTCCCAACGGTTCGTAAAGTATATTCCTTACTTATTCAGGGGTAGAGTAAGGAATATACGAAACGTTGGGAAAGTTTTAGTGCGTTCAGGAGTTCTGATTCAAGAGCTTTACCTGCAAAAAGTAAGAAATATAAGCTGGGAAAGTTTTAGTGGATTGGTTTTCTTAGCATTTTCAGTTTCACCCAGTTTAAAATAAGTGGATTTTCCAGCTATTTAGACATTTTTTAAGGAAAGAAAACTAATTGGATCGTTTCCCCCCACAAGACAGTTCTATCATCACAGTTCTATCTAGTCAAGACAGTTCTATCATGGAACAAAGGTTCTATACTGATAAAGTTTGCAGGGGTGTTAGTTTTTGAAGAATATTAAAGTCAGAAGAATATTTAAATCAATTCAAAGATACCGGTCTTCTCAAGGACTTGAACCCCGGACCTTTTGCTCACATGGCAATTGCTCTACCACTGAGCTAAGCAGAGTACCCTACTTACCTACTCTGCTGTACCCTGCTGTACCCTGCTTAGCTCAGTGGTAGAGCAGTTGCCATGTAAGCCAGAGGTCCGGAGCTCGAGTCTTCAAGAAGACCGGTATTTTTTAATTTGATTTTAATTTCCTTCGCATTAATACCGTGCCGTGTGAATGGCTTTAAATGTGTAATCTTTTGTTTCCTTGCTTCCTCTAAAGTTTGTTTCCTTGGGCAGGGCTCCCCGTACAGGGTTTGCGCACGCACGCTGCGCGCGCACCACGGCGCCTTCCACTGCTGCAGCTTCTGCTCCTCGGGAGGCAGCAAGGAGGCCACCTGTGGCTGTGGAGGCAGCATGCCAGGTACGCATGGCAACCACCACCACGACGACCGTCACAACGGATAGTTGTCACGTCAAGTCGCGAGACACTTTGTGACACAAAAATGGCCGCCGTGTTCCACCTAGCTGAAGCGTATCATAGATTGAAAATCGAGATCACCCGTAATGTGTGAATCGGACAGAAATTAAATGATTTGATACCGGGTTTGTGTTTGGTTGTGGGTGGTGTTATCTTTCAGATGGGCGGAAAGCGGCCATTTATGTGACGCAAAGTGTCTCGGGAAACTGTGAATTGGGATGGAATACACACGCTATACGTGAAATTCTCGTGAGATAACTGAAGTTACGCAACAATGCGCTGGGTCATGGGTGACCGAAGGGTTTGGCATGCTTTACTTAAATGCATTTTTGAGGCGAAAGCTTAGAGCAGCCATTTTCCATGCCTTGTCTGCCTTAATGTGACGACAATCTATTGTGGTGGAGAGAACATTTACTATTTACTGAGAGAACATACTTTTTCATTGAGGGCGCTTGTGACATTTAACACACGAACGAAGGCCAGGCGACCAAGCGTTTGACTCGAAACTAATTGCAAGAGTTTTGTTTTTCTAAAGTACCTCCACGAAAAAATTGCTGTTCACGCTCAAAAAAGCCTAGAAAAAAATGCCCATACAGCACATAAGCATAAGCACATAAGCACGGACTGTGGCTTAAATAAACTACCGATTACTAAGCCAACTTTTTATAGAACGTAGGAAAGATGAACGAACATGTCATCAATACCCAATATTTTTTGGACCAAAATTACTCCTTGATGCTTAGGGTCGAAACATTCCCCGTGTGATTTCTGATGGGAGTTTTTCGACCACAGCACCCCTGCTGAAACTAGCTATGTTCGGCCGGCTTGTATGAGAGCAAAAATATTTTCTTCACGCCTCAAAATCCGTCCAACTAACAACCAATTAGAAGTGAGACTATATTTGAGTGTAGGTGGTTACGTTTACCGTCCCTGTCGTGTTGACTGTGTGTTTCTGGCGCAAGGCGGCTACCAGGGGTGCGGCCACGGACACGACGGTCATCCCGGACGGAGGCACTGGTCCTGCTGTGGAAACCCTCTGGAGAACTCGGAGTGTGCCGGCAGGACGACCTCGGCGGTCTACCAGTTCACGCTCTAAGCTCCGTTCGGGCTTGAGAGTGCAGCGGCAAATGTGCTCGTCAAAAGAGGTATCCCTTGAGCTTTTTGAATAGGCTGTCAATCACTAGAGGGTATGTGGTGTGAGAGGGACTGTACTGTAGTGAGTCAAATGGCTCGTGCAAAGGTTGTCACTTGTCATCTGTGGAAAGGCTTAGTGAATGTAAGTGGTAAGTAAACATTTCAAAGAACGTAGAATTCATAAGAATACCTTCATTAAAATACCTGCTAACTCGAGAACCCCGGACCTTTTGCTAATCTCTGCTAAATGCTAGAGCATTTGCTCGGTAAGAAAAAGGTCAGGGGTTTAAGTCCTTGATTAAGCAGGTATTTTTGAAGTGTTTAATATTCTTAAAATTATAACTAGCCGTGTATTTGGCTTTAAAAGTTTAATCCTTGTCAATGTAGAATTCACACCACATTCACTAGAGGATCTTCCTCTATATTGACAGCCTATTCACAAAGCGCACAGGATGCCTCCTTTGACCAGCAGATTTTCCGCTGCTCTCTCAATGCCGAACGGAGTTTAGGCGTCGGCGATGCCACAAAAATTGCTCTTTGCCGTTGTCGACACCCCATGCGGATGTTGCTGGGAAGGCGGTCTGCATTTCGGTGGCTTGGCTGCGAATTTGAATTTGTACAATACTCGAAGAATGTTAACATAACTTCAAAAATACTTGCCAACTCGACGACTCAAACCCCCGACCTCCGGCTTATATGGCCGTTGCTCTAACATGCCAACGCCTGTTGGTTCAATTCTCCTTGCAAAATCTACCACTCATTTAGATTAATTCACTTCAGAAGTATTTAACCCTGTTTAGCTTAGATGGTAGAGTAACGGCTATGTAAGCCAGAGGTCCGGGGTTCGAGTCTTTGAGTAGGCAGGTATATTGGAATTGATGTTAATATTCTTCACATTAAAACTAGCCGTGTAATTGGCTAAATTTGTAATCCTTGTCATGTACAATATACTCTTTCTTACAACCCTCTGTGGTATGAACTCTTGATGCATTCTAGTATAATGTTTTCGTGTGACGTGCATATGGTCACAGGAGAGGAGGGTCACGGGGCTGGCTATTAGAAACTATGTACCAAACATATCACCTGTTGTTGTGTTGTCTTAGAGCAACAAACTGTATCCTCCATTCGATGCTTGTGAACTGCAGCACAGCCTTTCAACTTACATCATTTGAACCAGAAACACGATTCATTAACACATTTCCTCCACCATTTCCTACAAAGCCCATCTGGCCTTGTCTGTAGGATTTGTGAAAATAAGAAGCAAATTTCTAATATCTGATAATCTTTTTACATGCATTTGTGATTCAAATTCACCTATATTTGAATATCAAATCAAAATTTCATGTCATAATTTTCGTCCATTCCAAATTATTCTCAACTCCTTAATCAAAACAAAATGGAAAACAAATGTTATATGTAGATTAGACAATCTTTTATTTCCATCTTAATTAGGGAGTCATTATCTAAAGTTAAACATTTTCGGGAACTAAGTTAAAGATGGTAAGAACTGTAACTTTTGCTTGCTTTTTCCCATATTTATTTTTGTAAGACGTTCGCTACATCCGGGATGGAGCTGCAGTTTAGTATAGATAGGGTAAAGTGAGTTTCAAACGATTTAAGTGATCCATTATAATAGCATTTTAATATAAATCTGTATTTAAAAAGTTTATCTATAGGAAGGACACATAAAAAATAATCAACGATGGATGGATTCGACCCAGAAATCTTAGCTTTAGATCATTATTTATTACAATTGGTTTCAGTAGTTCACTTCAAATAAAATATCTCAACCCTTCTAACTTTCATTACAGTGATAAACCGAAAACTTTCATTTGAAATACGTGCTTAGATTTAAAATTTATTATTTCTAATGACACGAAAAGAATTGACAATGTTGTGAAGAGAAAACTATAGGGTCAGAAACGTGTTGTTGTGTATTGTCTATGTTTTTGGGGATTTTATGTGTTTTTTCCACAGAGGGTGGCTATATGCATGTAGTAAGTGCTAGATAGGTTAGGTCACGTAGACGTTAGTATGGATATGACTAGCACGTGCGAGATATTATAACTAAAATATGGTCGAACCAAAAGTACAATAAATGTTATCTTAACTATGTACCGTTGTACTTATTACAAAATTCATAATTATGCTAACTTTATTAAAATTTTAAATACCTACATAAAATAATTACGACGATAAAGTTAAAACAAATTCATTCCCAGGGCCAGATTCATAAAATATATATGTAT
>QKMV01003760.1:0-11030 GCA_003287335.1 Lednia tumana
TTTTGCAAGATTTGACTCCGAAAAATATTAAAGTCAACAATTTTGCTATTGATTATTGTTTGGCACGTGCTAACACGTAACTGAGAATTATTTGGTATTTATAGGTAGATTTGAAGCATTCATTTTGACAAAATACAGTTTTAATTTTTTTTCTTCAAATTTTGACTTTGATCATTTTTTCGGGATGAAGCCTGGGGATTTTTCGGGCGTATAATCATACAGGTGATTCACATGGTGTTCTGAACAAGTCGTAAAAAAATCAGTCCGATTTACGACCGTGCTAACAAGTTTCTACTTTTGGGTCTAATAATCCTCGCCTACAGGCCCCAACCCCCCTTGGTTACAGGCGGCCACAAAACGGATAATGCCGTCCTCGCATAACTTCCCACTTCCCTGCCTCGGCAACTAGTATTGTCTGTCTCCTACACGCGAGCACCGTGGCCAGACTGACTCGACAGCCGGCCCAGCTTCGAGCGCGCTAGGTGTCATCCCGAAAATCGTGCAGCCCGGAAATTTGAACTTATTAAAATAAACATTACACCTCTCTCCAGAACACAACTGGGTCTTGGCATGAATGGACACCCATCCAACCAAAATTCCAGCACAACGCTGCTTCACTGCGGTGATCTCGCGAGAACCGGTGTATCCAACATGCCAAACTGTTTGGTTTACAAGTGCTCAAAATTCCGCTAACAATGCAGATTCATATCTAGCAAACCAGTGATAAAGAGGATCGAAAAAACAAACGCTTCGTTAGGATAGGAACAAACACGGCCTACTGTAAAAGGTCAATTGAAGCAGATAAATATAAACCAAATCGTAACAACAAATACTTTTAATCCCCTAATCCATGCAGCCCTAAGGGCCAGTTTTACCTCTTTCTCAATTCCGGCTTAAAGTGGGAGCCGAGTTAGTGACATTGCAACATCTAATCGAAGGCAGAGATATGCATTTGTTTCTTAGAGTTATTTCTTATCTCTAAGTTGAAAAAATGGTGAAACTGAGCCTGCATAACCAAATATCAAATAAGCCTTACCAGGACTCTTGGTCGGGGTAGGCGGTTTAGGAGGAGGTGGCAACGGCAGCAGGTGTGGAGGCAGCACATCTCTCGGACGGCAGAGCACGCAATTGTAGCCATCTTCCGCACATCTCTCAGCATCCGCTTCGCTTCGGATCTGGTCGCAGCTTCCGTGAAGCCATCTAAAACCGAGAGAGCAGTTACAGCATCATCAAGGAGCAGAAGGGCTCGGATGTTTAGGACCTATAAAACTGCCAAAAATACAGGAAAATAGAACCTTAACACGTGATTGAAGGACGGAAAGAACTGAGAACGAACCTGTCAAATTTCTCTATATCACTTTATTGTACAACATTTTTGGAATTTTGTGTGAAAAACGATCATTTTGATTTCGCAACATAGTCGACAATAATTTGCAAACAATTATCATAAACAGAATCATTACCACTCAACATTCCTTTCATGGCATAGAATACTTCTGCTTTTAGAATATCAAAATGTCCACTATCAAATCACAGGCAAAAACTCAGGATGAAATTTCATTGGGGCTGCAAAATGTTTTTCATGTATTCGGGTTTGACCCTACCCTTGTAGGTGGGCATGCAATATTGATAGGGACAGCAAATTATTTAAAGAAAAGCATTGAAGAAGATATTTAAAAACGATTTGATTTTTTTTTCATATTCACCCCGGTACTACAGATGCTTTGGTAATGGCCTCAGGTAATCGAGAGCTGGCATCCCTAGTTTTTTTCCTGCTCTTCAATGGTTTGACAACGATTTTATGAACAGCTCTGTCCAAGGACACAATCGGGTAGCATTTCAGTTTTATTTTTTATCGAGGGGTTGGGATTGGCACAATTCGAGTTGCAGTGCAAGGTAGCATCCGTTTCAGAAAACACCACACCAAAGGAATGTCAAAATGCCAGAGATTTTTGACATGGACTTAATATTAATGAACGTTAATCAAGCATGGTGTCATGCTTGAGGTTAGTATCCTATCTCAAAGTTACATACCTTTCGCATTGCACACACTGAATGATAAGTTCCCCATCCAGGTAAGATTCGCTGCAAGAAGGACAGGTGGAATGTGACGCGCACGGCCCACATTCTGTGAAGCTCTTTTGCCACGAGCAGTTGAACCCAGGGTCGTTAGTTCCGCACGAAAGGCAGGTAGCGCACCACTTGCACTTCCAGTTGCCGTGAGGCACGTAATCCAATGGAGGGTCCATGCAGTAGATGTGGAACGAGATGTCGCAGTCATCGCACAGGATCAACCGAGCTTCGTCGTTACGCTGGCCACAGCCTTCGCAGACTGTGCAATCCAGACACCGCCACCCTTTCTGAAGAATCACTTTCGTAACCTGTAATAGACAGCTTTATTTAGCAGGTACATAACTAACGACGAATTTTAGTAATAGTTTGGGATGTCGGCGAGTCGAGCAGTGAAATTTTTTCCCGGGATCCCATTGTGTCGTTGCGTGATGACAGTTGTGGGCATAGGTTTTGATATCGCTTACGTTTACGCACTCCGCATTACGCTTGTGTCAATTATGGGTCAAGCTATAAAACTCATCAGTACCACCCATGGAATATGCTATGCAGCTGAATTTTTTTATACCTTTGCTGAGTCTAGAAAACGACGTTCGAGATGAAAGAACAAACTAGGTCGATTCAGAAACCGTTTAACAGAAAAACGAAACAAATTTGAAATAAGTGCTTCTAAATAGACCTAGTCGATTCTTCTGTTTACAACTTTCGCGCTTACTATCATATGCCATCTTCAATAGTAGAGCCAGCTTAGGTATACAAAAATAGGTCTCATCAAGGATTCTTGCATGGTTCACTATGTTAATGCATGTTTCTGTCGAGGTGATCTTCCCTCTTAAATGAATGATTTTGGTGCTCTGCTCTCAATTACACTCTATTTACTGGGAGAGCATACTTTTCCGCCAAGGGCGATGGTGGCAATTAACACAGGGAGGTATGGCTAGAGAGCTTATTTTGTAGGTGTAACGCAGTATACTCTATTCACTCGGAGAGCATACTTTTCTGCCAGGGGCAATAGCGGCAGTTAACAAAGGAAGGAATGGCTAGAGAGCCTATTTTGTGAGTGTAAGGCAGTGTGCTCTCTCACAGTATAGACTGTAAGCAACACGACGGTTCCGAAAGAGACTGACCTTGACGTTTACGCAGTACGGGTGGTAACATTGTCCGCATTGGGCGCAAGGAATCAGACAGCCTTCCTGATCGATCCCGATTGAGCCGCACATTACGCAGATATCCTGCGTCAGGACAAACTTGTCCTTGGACGAACACAGCACCAAGCGGTTTTCCACTCCCGGTTCTTCTTCGCTCTTGTTCGTGTCCGCTTGAGGTCGCTGTGAACGTTAGGTGTTATTAAAGCGGCAAGTTTGTCAAGAATAATCGGTTCAGTCACAATAAAAGTAAAGATGAGGGAATAACATTTTTAGTTATCTGAAAATCTATGAGTGCCTTCGAGTGTCTTGAAGACACATGGAACTGTAAATTTGCTGTTTTTGAATAAGTATTTTCAACTGGACATTTTATTTTGACTATTGGAACTTGGGTGTTCAAACTGTTCGAAATGTGTCACAGTATTGAGATTTTGATATCTTTTAAAAAATTTGCGGCACTTCCTTGGATTTGTCGGGAACAAGCTGAGGTACTTGGGATTTATAAAAAGATTTTTCCAAAGAGATGACAAAAGATTTCTTCCAATGCTTTTTGTACTTCACCTCTCTATGTCCTGCTAATATCGTGTAAGTTACACACCTGTGATATTCCTGATGAGATGATTCTGAAGTTTTTAAAAGTAATTGTTTCGATTCGAAATGAAAAACCAAAATCCATCCTAAACACACCCGCACCCTGAATAAATGTCCTAACAAATAAATGCACAAACCTGAAGACCAAGACCCGGAACGCCGAAAATGCCCCTCATCTTAGCTTTAGGGCCTCTTTTTCGTGCAAATTCACTAATTCTTTGTCGTTTGTGGTGTCCCACAACCTTCCCAACGCCTTTCGGTCGACCAATACCGCCGGCCCCGTTCACGCTGAGTTTCTTCTTAGCAATCTTGCTGGCACAGAATGGCTTTCCTTTCCCAAGACCAATGGCACGCAGAGCTGGCTCCTCCATCTAAAAGTCACGACAAAAGTGAACCTAATGAATTTGTTAGAGAAAATCGCATTTTCCTTTAAAAGACGATCCATTCCATTTTTTTTGCAAATGTCAGACACAAAATATTTAACTAACCTTTAACGTATTGAAAGAATAAACTTGATTTCAGACATATTCCTCTAATATTTGTTTCTTTTATATTCATCTTTGCCTAAAATACATTACGTTACGAACATGCTTTTACTGGATCCATTTGGAAATGAATAAATACTAAATAATAACGAAAACAAACACTCTGGGCAGATTCTGTTTGAAATCCAAATGCATTTAAAGATTTTAGGTGTTTATGATACTGCTACAGTGTAGCTACAAAAACTGCATCTTCAAGTTTTCTGTCCTGTTCTTAGTCTGGTGCCCCAACAGAGGTTTTCCCAACTCATGTGAGAAGAAGAAAACAAACCCTAGTACTTCATAGATACCTTGTCCTTGCATACCTTGTCCAGAAGACTGCAGTCTTGCAGGTCACTGTTTGATTCATCCCCACAAATCATGTCTTGGGATAGATCAAAGCCATCCTCGGAGCTGTCTTTCCGACTCGTCCTACCCCCCGAATAGGAATGAGTTTTGCACATGGCACAAATGTACTCGTAGTCAGGGTTCAAGTCCTTCTTGTGTTGGTACACAGCCAAATCAGCGTCCGCATCGCACGTCCCATGAACGAATCTGCGTCAAGAGATCACACTTTAAAATGTTGCACGATAAAACCATGCACGTTAAGTCTTCTCTTCTTTCATTATTTGTTTGTGTGGTTTCGTTTGATATTAGATGCATTTTTCTTCTTTTTATCTTAGGATTAATTTTAAGTGAATTATGTCAGCTGGGGTTGAACAAGGTGTACGAAAACGACTGGCTGGCCTTCGCATTAAGCGGTGAAGTCAAATATGATTTCTATTGGCTGCTGCTACTGCTAATTAATCATAAAGACCTTCAAAATTCACCATTTCACCATCGATGTGAAGTACCAATAGATAGCTTACTAGCCTAGCAGCAGGTTACCAAATTGAAGCCATCTTGAAATGGGATAAGTCAATAAATAGGCCATTGAATTAAAAAATTTAAGGCTGGGTCATCCAAACTGACGTCGCATTGAAACGAGATTGTGCAAGCAGAAACTCAAAATGCCCATTGTTTTAAGATTGTTTGAAGATGGTGATGATCTATTGGATGCTGACCATCTAGCCAGACACTATGGGCGCGTAACGTACTGACAACTCTAGAAGTAAAGTAACGAGAAAAATAGCGCCGTTACTAGATTTCACGAAAGTCTGAAAAGTAGTGCCACGTTACATTTGCGTTCATTATCCACCACATGGGAGTAAAAATCACAGCCTGGAGAGCCACAATGTTTGATATAAATTTCGAAAACACTTGATTTGAGAAATAAATTTGTCAAATTTGCCCAAAAACATGCTTCACCTCCCTTTTTTGTTTTCTTATGCATGCTGAAGGTGAATGTAAAATGATTTTATAACATTCATAAGCAACATTTTCTTCTAAGCAAAACGTAAAAGTAACGTGAAAGTAGTGCCACGGCTTTTTGTGAAAAAAAGTCAAGTACTGGAATTACTTCTTTTAAGAGTAACATAAAAAAGGAGTGACACTACATTTTTACTCACTACTTATAAAAAGTAACGTGCCTAAGACTGCTTTTCACACCAATACATTACACAAAATGATAACTAAAAACTAAACCTCATCATAGATAGGTAATAGTAGGTATCGTGAGGTCTCTTACTTGCGACACGAGCTACATTGCACCATTTCCCTGTGGGCCGCTGCCCTGTACGCCCGGCGGCAGAGCGGGCAAGAGAAGCCCTTGTTACGCTGCTGATAGCAGCTGTCGCACACCGAATAGTGAGCATGCCACCGCGAAGACTGGCCTGCACCCGGCGTTCGTGATCCACAATCGCTGCATACTCGACAGCACTGCACAAGTAAACACAGATACAAAGGCTAGCCCTTTAGTTGCTACGAGCACGTAAAGTAGTTCGACGCTGTTTCCAATGCCGCGCCTTGTTCTATCTCTAAAGGTGACAGATATACCTGATGTGGGACGGAAATTTTCCGGAAGTTTTTCGTTATGGTAACCTTTATCTTCACTGGATTTTTCTTCAATTAAAACTAAGCTTTATGTGGTGTGACTTGTGAGATAATTGTGTTGACTGCTTTGATTTGTGAATAGGGCACCTCAATTTACACACGTTGCC
Source organism: Lednia tumana (assembly GCA_003287335.1). NCBI lineage: Eukaryota > Metazoa > Arthropoda > Insecta > Plecoptera > Nemouridae > Lednia > Lednia tumana. Next base: position 6,427 of record QKMV01003760.1, read on the forward strand.
ATTTACAATATCCACAATGCCGTGTTTAGTGCAGCGCGACACCTAAACTTCATGGCGAGACCATGATTGGCGATGAGGCAATCATAGTCAGTGAAGGTCAGGAGGTGACTGAGTTCGGTGCAACTGTCATGCCAGCCCTGCAGTGTATTTGCCCCAAATGGGACCTCGGCAAACTTTCGAAGCCGCAAGGCAAAGCCTTGCTGCCGCACTGCACTAACAGCAGCGTAAAAAAACTGCGCTAAGTATTCTGAAATATTTCCGGATTGAGCCTTTCCAAACACCCACATTTCTAGTGATGGACTTGGTTGATTGGATCTGAATTTTTGTGCTGCCTAGAAGCAAACGAATGAATTTAAAAAATTTCAGATTGATATGACGACTGGTGTATGTTCTTTTCATTTTTGTAAAACCTGTGAATTTACCTACCAAGAAACAAAGCTGTTATAGGGTTAAGGAATAGTGGCCCTAAAAATGTTAATCAAATGTCGACAGTGGCATCGACAGGCTTAGAGACTAGGGAGGCGGAAAGTCAATACGGAAACCGTTAAGAGCTACATGACCCTTGAACACCCGTGGCAGTTGGTAAAAATAATTGGAGCTAGACTATGCTACTGGCTGTAAGAGATTCAGGGGCATTGCTTTTTGGGGCTCGAAAATAATGACTTTGTTATTACTATTCACGCTCCAATTTTCCAACTAAAATTAGTAAGTATAAAAAACTTATAATAAACTTGGAATTTTAAGGAAACTGTATGATTAATAATGAGAACCAAAGAAATTAGAGCCGGCTGTTGAAAGTGAAGTCCCAAGTACCTCAAGAATTAGGACATCGGCATACTATTATAAATCTGCTTGAGCAAAGAGGGTGAACCTAATATAATTGACAAGTATGTTAAAACTTTGGATTTAAGAACCTGTCTAGTGGCTGGACTTAAAGATCAGCTAAATGAGAGAAGAATTCTGGCCGAGGGCCAATAAAAAATCTTGCCGGATGGCGGCCGATCAGATAAGTACAAGTTATTTTATTTGCTACCAGACATTCAAAGAAAGCTTACCTATGCCGAAACTTTACACTTTACCTTGTGCTGGTATTGAGGTTAGTATTAACACACAAAAGTGTATTACTTGAAAACAACTTACTTTGCACTTCCAGCCGAATTTTGGAATTGTGATCACTGCAGGCCGAAGGCACTGAGGATGGTACGCCTTGTCACAAGTTTCACACAGCATCACTTTCGACGCTTCTTCCGGTTGCCGACAGATTTGACACAGCCGACAATCAGGGCACTGCCAACCTGCCCGCACAGCTGTTCAAACACAAATGTTGTTATTGGTGGCATGGGAATAGTGTTTTTTTTTCATTTCGAAAAAGAATATTAGCCTTTCAAAAAACTGTTGGTAAATGGGTTTAACTGCTGAGAACTTCTAACAAACTGCCAATCTTTCGCTAACTATACTGAAAGCTTCTTCTTCTTCTTAACAATCGCCCCGGAGAAGCTTTCAGTATAGTTAGCAGTATAGTTTTGCTAACTATACTGAAAGCTTCTTCTTCTTCTTAACAATCGCCCCAAATAAGCTTTGAGTATAGTTAGCGAAACGTTGGCAGTTTGTTTGTTAGAAGTTCTCAGCAGTTAAACTCATTTACAAACAGTTTTTTTGAAAGCTAGTGCTGAAATTAGGCAGAAGCTATGAGTCTTAAGAATTTAATAATAGAAGCCTTTAACATTTTACATAACTTTCTAATATAGAATTCTAATATTTATAGTTGAAATGCTTAATCAATAAGCATCAAGCTGGAAATTTCCTTATGCAGGTCTTCTTCTGGCATATTATAAATCTGGGACCTCTGGGGCCTATCTGGGGCCTCTGGGAATCTGGGACCTATTTCTGCATTTCAGGCTAGGGTCTGGCTCAGGCACTTCTGAACTCATAAAGGCCCATAACTTACATCTTACACTCCTTTATAAGGCAACAGCTGTTATCTGCAACACAAATACCCCCATGTCCTGACTGCAAGAAAAAGTCCCAAACATGGGAAAGATTGTTCCTTTTTCACACCTTAAAATTTTTCGAATGTTCCAAAGCAAAATGTTACTGGGTAAAATATTTCTCATGGACATCAATCGTTTTCTCTGTAACCGCTGTATGTGTTTCAATGGACAGTGACAAGAAAAGGAGTGATATCTACGGGAAAATAAATCACACGAAGCAATAACAACTGTGTCCATCAAAAATACACAGGATTTCCAGTTCGAATTCACGAACCCAAAGGTAGCGACAACGTTAGCATCAAATTTAACATGTGGTTAATAAGTCAAAGTTCAAGTTTATAGAGCTATGCTAGCTTGGTTCTAAGCTTTTATCAATGAATTCCCACAAGATTTTTTAGTTAGAGCCATGTTTAGAGGGATGCTAAGGTAACATCATGCTGGCAAACGTTCATGAAGTGGCCTCCTGGTGTAAATCCTCGCCAGTCGTGCTTACCAGGCAGCAGAGCAAGGCCAACGCAGCTTCCATGGTAGTGATGACCACATGACGTACACATGAGAAGGTTAGACACGTCCCCCAGTGCAAAGCAAGTCATACATGACACATCGTTGGCCACTGGAATTTAACAAAAAAGGTGTTAATTTTTTTTTAAATAAGCGTAGCAATCAGTATCAGGGATTCTAACCGATTTTTTTTGTTGTGACTTGGTTACGGCTCAGAGATTTATTTAGGTACCGTTTTTGGTTCAGGGAAAAATTAAATCTTAGTTCCATTCGAACCGCAAATGTTTTTGGTTTTGGTTGGAGTTCTGGTTCAAGAAGCAAGTCAGTAAAAATATCAACATCTAAAATTTCCCCCTTTCATCTCCAAAGAGCAGCCCAAAGAGCAGCTCTTATTTTGGAGTACACTATCTTTCTTGCGTTCTTTGCTGAAAAACAAACCCTGGATTTGAAAGTGAGTGTATGGAAAATCCGAATCGAACAAGTTCGTAGTTTTTTAAGAGCTAAAGAGAGTTTATTATGGACTAGTGTTTCTCGGCAGTGCTCTGGTGGCAGTGCTCTACCGAGAAACTCTACTCGTTATTCACCGGCTCTCAAAACCTCCGTAAATTAATAAAGTTTCTTATTTTTCTGACTGAATAGATCATTTTGGGAAGAAAAAGAAAGCACAGATTCAAAAAAGGAATTTCTCATTTCGTGAACAGAAATAAAAACGAAATGACCGAAAAACCTCGATAAACATTACGTTTTCAGATTCACTTCGGTTAAGGTGCCACGCTTAGGATTTTGGTTTCAGTTCACCCCAAAATTTTGGGTTTTGCAGTTTTCGATTCAAATCCCTGATAGCTGATACGTCTACCTGATATCTGATACGTGATACGATTACAACTACCAAATATACAATCAAGCTTTGAAATATGTTTTTGTGGAAAATTGGACATTAATTTTGAGCTTACATATTTATGCAATGTGTTGACTTGAGATTTATAAGTTTAACAAACAAGCTCAACTCACAAAAAAGTACGTAGTAGTTTCTAATTATCAACATATTGAAACTTTTTTGTCCTTTATTTTAATTTATGTTTTCAGATGGTTGTAAATGTCAAAAAAAATCTAGCCCCAATATTTTACTTACAGAGTAATGGCACTTGATCCAGATGTTGATTGCAGACCATGGTGATTGTATTCCAGTCTTGAAATCCACCAGAAGCTGCCACACACGGAAAGTGTAAGAACCGTTGGCAGGTTCCGACGACACACGTAACGCTTGCACCGAAGTGACTGCACTGAGCGCAACGCCGGGTGGCCGCCAAAATAACTGAAGGAGCTATGTTCTCCAATGTCTGCCCTGTTCTAGAAACGCCTAGCGACCAAACTGCACAAGAGTGGTGAACGTAGAAATGACCGCCGTTGTCGAAAATGCTGCCAACTTCGGGTTCCTCGGTGTACCCGATTATTCCAAGTTCATCTACTGGTTCGCCATTTAATGTCGCATTACTGGAAAGAAGAAAAGACACAATTAGTATCATTGATTTGATTGCTGGGAAGACATATATATATACATATATATCGTGAGCTATATTTGAATTGATAACTATAGGATCGCTTCCATTTTCATTCCTGTTTGGTTAAGCCCCAACATATTGAATTCTAATCAATGCATCAATATCTCTAGAGGTATTGTCATTTATTCTTCGGATGTACACAATTTGGCTCGCAAAATTTGTCACCCATCCCATCCCATTTGTGCCCTGGCAAACTGTTGCTTCACAATTGAACGGCTAAGAGCGCGTTCAGGCGTCCTGTGTTTCAAATGTCTTGCAATCTTTTTTAATTTTTGTAAGACAACTAGGTTCGAATTCCGAACCGAACCTAACCAATTCAGATGTTCGCGAACTGAATCTGCACTGTTCATCATTCAAACTATTTCAAACCTGCACGCTTTTTTCAAAGATTTTATTAGGTTTTTAAAAAAACTGTTAATAACTGGGTTAAACTGCTGAAAACTTAACTGACACTTAACTGCCAACAGTTTTTAACTAGCCCCGATGAAGCTTTCAGAATAGTTAGCGAAACGTTGGCAGTTTGTGTCAGTTAAGTTTTCAGCAGTTTAAC
>QKMV01003761.1:0-11025 GCA_003287335.1 Lednia tumana
ACTTGAACCCCGGACCTTTTGCTTACCGGTGAAGCAAAAGGTCCGGGGTTCAAGTCCTCGAGTAAGCAGGTATTTTTGAAGTGATTTTAATATTCTTAAAATCTTTTGGTAAAATTTCTAATATCATTTAACAGAAACAACAACATAATTGCTGGACTTAGCATTATGCCAAAATTCAATTAAAACCGACAAGAATTCTGCATTCTGTATCTCTGTATTTATAAATCACAAATCACATGAAACATAAATATTTGATAATCCAAAACGAAATTAAACCAATTGAGTATTCAGATTCAATTACCGAATCATTTTGAGTACAATTCCAGAATTTCATGCTAAAGTGCCCTACCTAATTGTTTCCATAACACAACCCTTAAAAATAAGATTACATTTAATACAAAGAGGTGTTATCAATTATCATTGTTTCGTTTCAGAAATCCAATCATGACAAGCTTTTGTGCGCACGGCTGCCTGCCTTCTCATGTTTGGCGGAATAAGCGCCGTAATCACTGTACCCACCAGCAGCAGTACACACATCATCACATTAGTCCAACCGTCTCCGATTGAAGCTAAAAGCCAACTATAAACAAGAGTGAGCAGAAATGATTGTACTTCCCCGAAGAACATAAGAATACCAGACGTGGTACCCTCTGGTTCAGGATACGTTAGCTCCATTGCTAGTTCAAATCCGACGGGCATGTACCCTCCCAAACAAAACCCAAGAAGCACTGCCGCTGCGTAGACGATTAGCTGCGATTGGTATTGGAGCGTGTACGCAAAGCCAGCCATGCCGATAAGTGAAAAGGCAAACAAACCAAGCGTGGTCTCCCTGCAAAGCAATTAAGTTCATGCCGTATTAAATTCTTAAGACTCATGTCTTCTGCCTCCTCTCAGCACTAGTTTTCAAAAAAACTGTAAGTAAATGGGGTTAATTGCTGAGAACTTCTAACAAACAAACTGCCAACGTTTCGCTAACTATACTGAAAGCTTCTTCGGGGCAAGTCCGTTGAGAGCCAGAGATAATTCAACCAAGAGGCAGTTTGTTTGTTAGAAGTTCTCAGCAGTTACACACATTGACTAACAATTTTTTTAAAGTTCATTCCTCTTTTTCGTCTCACCAAATAGTGTTTGGCAGCTACTAGTTACCAAAGAAGCTGGCAGGTATTCAAATCTGTACTCAAGTACTCGTTTCCATTTCCCGGGTACTGCTAATAAACTAAAAAGCATAGATAACATTTCTTTGCTTGTTGATATTTCTTGATAATTCAACCATTCAAATTGCACTTTAGTGCAACAATTTTTTGCCAAAGTGCGTTGCGACGAAAATACGCCGACAAACAGTTTACAGCCAAACAGCAATGAAGGGTGGGTAAAACTGCACATTTCTTATCGTCCTACTTTCAGCACACAAGCCTTCAATTTAAAGTTAGTATTTCAGAACAATGAGACGCCTGCGCAACCAGCACATCGAATAGTACGGTCTTCATAGGTGAATTTTATTTTAAAAATTTTCCATAAGAGGTTAAATTTTTCAAAAACTGTATTTTATTTATAAGTTTTCCTAACCCAACATAAACCATGAGGGAGAAGTTGCATCTGTTTTGTTTTAGATGATGTTTCAGATTATGAGCTGTTTTACCATATTCAATCTAGATTGTTTTGTAGAATAGCCACATTGTCATTATTGATTGTGTTTGATCAATTTGGTTTACTCACTTATACTTGCGTGTTTTGTCGAGCACTATACCTCCCACAACCGACCCAAACATTCCGCTCACAACCATTACGAGACCAACACGTCCGCCGAATTCTTCTCCGCCCTGGAACAAATAGCTGACCATATCAGACAATGGGTGCCTAAGAACTATTTGGTTATAAAATTTAGTAGAGTCATGTCTTTTTTCTACGGTTTGTTTTTAAAATTTTTTAAAAAATGGACCAGGGTATTGAATGCTAAGTACAAGCGCTAAAACTTTCCTGACGTTTCGTAAACTATGCTCGCAAACTTTTTCTCCTTTTTCAAAGGTAAAGCTTCAGTTTCTTTTTACTCCCCATTTCTAGAAACTGTTCACAAAACGTCGGGCAAGTAGTCAATATTTTACCGAGTATTCATTACCGAGTTAGTGAATCGTTTTTTGAAAACTATTCGGTTATCTGCATGTTCCATGAGAGAAAATACTATTGAATACTAAATGTGATTGAATGTTATTCTAAAGAAATTATGACTGTACCTCAAAATATTGCATTATTAGTTGATTGAGAAAAGTGGACAAGGCATTGAACACTGCCAAATTTATTCCATACGAAACTAGTAGAAGTGTGTATCCACGGTTTGCCATCAGTCGTTTCATGGAAGCGATAAAGTCTTCTCTGTTGCTTTCCAATTGCAATGCTTGAGCCACACTGGGTGGAATTGGAGGTGTCTTTTCAATTACTGCAGCAAATTTTGAGAATTTTAGAATCTTAATCCTATGAAATAATATAAAAGAGAAATAATATCGTAGGTCAATCAACTCACTGAAGAAGGCCATTATGAACACAACGGTTGAGCTTACGGCCATCCCGTACGAAAATAGGGTCATGTCGCTCCCTATATCTTCTATATTTTCATGATTTCCAATTATCATTGGAGGCAGTAAGAAGCCTAACGCAACTCCTACCTGCAATAACGACGTACAATGGTGTTTTACGCTTAAATTTATGAAGGATAAAGAAATGGAATATCATTGTTAAAAAAAAGATATAATGTCAACCAATTTTCTTCTTTGTACCTTTTTTATTTCTCAGTAATCATTAGGAGTTTTCTCAGTTTTCTTTCTCGTACCTGACTTCCAAAAACGGCCAGAGCACAGGCTGTCGAGACTTGATTAGCTCCAAACCAAACAGCTGCTAGTCTTGGAGGTACGCTTAGAAGAAATACTTGTGATATTCCGACCAGTGTGTGACCAAAGAAAGCAACCATGAATCGGTCGGGCTTTATCGATGCAACTTTTATCCAGGAACCAATAGCCGTTAACAGTGTTCCGATCAGGGTTGTAAATCTCAGCCCCTGTTGGTAATTACATGTTTTAAAAATTTTTTTCTATTTTTTATTATTGCAGTGTATATGTTGTGAATAGTATTCTCTTAGAAAAGACTTAGTGGTATTTTTTTTTTAGATTTTGGGATGAATTCTTCAAGCTCCCAATCTGATTGAACATGAAGGGCTGACAAGAAAAAGCCCAGCTAAGGAGGGTTATCCTGGTATTTGACTGGATTGGTCATGGAATACCAGGACCAAATCTGGAATCTCCCAATTAAAAGGTACGGTTGCTATCAACTCAGTTCTTGTGTGGTCGAAAAAGAATGTCGTAACTTGGTCTTACCTTCTTATCCAGAATGTATGAAGCAGGAAATATGAGAGCCACATACACAATCATGAATATCAGTGACGTCCAATCCACTGCGTAACTGCTGACATTGTAATATCGCATGACAATATTCGTTATTATGGAATACTGAATCCATGACATGCAACTTATCACACCGAATAGCATGAAAACCATCAGTATTGCCCATCTTCGCTTGTAAACTTTGCATTCTGGTACCGACGCCGATTTCTGCACAAGCAATTGATCACCTTTGCTTTCTTCTAGGTTTGATAATTCGTAAGTGACAGGCACATTTGAATCCATTTTGGACATTGCAAAAGTAGTGAAAAAAGTTTGTGAATGGTGAGACATGAATGTGTTATTTAGAGACCAAAACTCTAGATGATATCAAAAGTTGAATCCAATCGGAGCACAGGGAGCGAAAAAATGTTCAGGAATCGAACGTGGTGTTATAGCAGAGAAAGAGTGAAGTTAAAAGCAAGAATAAAGCCTGAAGATGAAGCCTACGACACAGTTTGCGAAACGTTGGGAATTGGTTTGTGCAGTTCTTAGCAGTTAAATAATAGTTTTTTTGGAAACTAGTGCTAAGATTAAGAAGTTGACATGAGTCTTAAGAAATTGATTGTGAAAGTGGTTTAGAAATTAAAATTAATTCACAAAGAAACTGCTATCTATATGAACTCTGATAAAACGTGTAAAGTATATCGTTCTTTGAAAATCCCTAGTTAAATAATGGAAGCTTTTGAAGCTTATAATGTTAAACTTGAGTTGTTACTCTTTGTTATAGACTATAGAAATCAAAGCCTGATCATTGAAACCTAAAGTAAATACATATGTGTTCATGGAACACTCGTAAATCTTCCCTTCCTACTAGCTCCACGAGCCAATTGACTCAATCAATGAGAGTTTTGTTTTTCAGTAGGTTCTACAGTCACAATAATAATGCAATTTTATGTTGCCGCTTAGGCTTTTATTTACTTAACCCATTTGGGGATCTGGCCATCAATTGAAAATATATGTAGGTATAGATTTTATTTTAAATTGCACTCGCTTTATGTCGGACTATTTACCTTGGAGAGCTAAAGTATTGTCTCTACTGCTACCTTCAGGAATCAAATGTGCATGCTGTAGACTTGATTGATGCCAAGGTTAAATTGATAAACCTCCATTTTTCCTCTTAGGGAATTGCTTGGCGCATTATTTTGTTAAAGTAATTTGTCGAAGTTACAAAAAGCCTAGAGCACTTGCTTTGTCTTAGTCGTGGACCATTTTTGATGGGTACATAATAGCAGGCAAATGCTGTTAGTATGTAAATTACTTTATTTCAGACTACATGGCTCTTGCCAGCTGATTGTTTTGTAACCATCATCTCACAACATGGTAGTCTTTGATATTTTAATTTGGGTCGACGGTACCAATAATTAGCAAAGTGAACATTCGGCAACGTTGGAGCATGTATGGAGTAAACTTTTAGTTTGCTGAACTATCCTTACACTTGGTACAACTCAATCTGAATCTTGTAAATGGGGTTTTTACGATCATTTTACTCCCTTGGAATATGTGAGAATGTTGGCCATCCTGAAAAAACCCTGTATTTTGGGCCAGGATATTTGACCCTAAGAATCAACTGCACCAAAAGTTTCTGTATTTCATTATGATACCAATGAGAATTAATCTTGGGCTCCTCAGATCAATATTGCACCAATATTTGTGTTTGTTTCACATTTTGCACTAAAGCCACTACAGAAAGCTTTTATTTTCAAATAATTACTGGTACATACCAAGGCCCAATTCAGACAACCACATTTCATTGAAGTAAGTTTCCATATCTTCAAGAGTATTTTCTTTGGTTAATGCTTAATCTTAAAATTAACATAATGCTTTGCATTCCATTCCTACTGCAAACCTGCAATTGTCCTTGTGGTACCTTAATCGTTTCCATTACAGATCAAAAATATCACAACCTTATCAAACAAACTATCATTTAACTGGGTTAAACTGCTAAGAAGTGACAAAATAAATTCCCAACGTTTATTGAACTGTGCCGTGGGCTTCACACAGTTTGCAAAACGTTGGGAATCGATTTTGTGCAGTTCCTAGCAGTTTTACCAAGTTAATTAACGGCTTTTTTGAAAACTAGAACTAAAATTAAGAAGTAAACAAGAGTCTTAAGAAATTTATCACAGCATCATCCTTTTTCTCCGGAAATCAGATCTTGGCAGGCTCTTGTACGCACGGCTGCTTGTCGCCTCATGTTTGGCGGAATAAGCGCCGTAAGCACTGTTCCAATCAATAGCAGTACACACATTATTCCATTGGTCCAAATGTCTCCAATCGAAGTCAAAAGCCAACTGTACAGAAGAGTGAACAAGAACGATTCTGATTGACAGAAGAACATGAGAATACCGGACGATGTACCCTCAGGTTCAGGATACGTAAGCTCCATCGCTAATTCAAATCCAACAGGCATGTACCCTCCCAAACAAAATCCAAGAAGCACTGCCGTTGCGTAGACGATTAGCTGCGATTGGTATTGGAGCGTGTGCGCGAAGCCAGCCATGCCGATAAGTGAAAAGGCAAACAAACCGAGAGTGGTCTCCCTGCAAAGAAATTAAGTTCATTCCTCCTTTTGCCTCACCAAGTAGTGCTTGATGGCTATGCGGGGGAGTGTTGAAATTTTCCAGATAATGTTAATGCACTCAAAATTTATAAATACCATTGTTTTGCTTGACGATCCATATAATTTCGGGATATTTTTTCAATAATTAATCCGTTCAAATTTCACTTTAGTGCACCAAGTTTTTGCTGAAGTGCGTTGCGACGAAAATACGCCGTCAAACAGTTTATAGCCAAACAGCAATAAAGGGTGGGTAAAACTGCATATTTCTTATCGTCCTACTTTCAGCACACAAGCCTTCAATTTAAAGTTAGTATTTCAGAACAATGAGACGCCTGCGCAACCAGCACATCGAATAGTACGGTCTTCATAGGTGAATTTTATTTTAAAAATTTTCCATAAGAGGTTAAATTTTTCAAAAACTGTATTTTATTTATAAGTTTTCCTAACCCAACATAAACCATGAGGGAGAAGTTGCATCTGTTTTGTTTTAGATGATGTTTCAGATTATGAGCTGTTTTACCATATTCAATCTAGATTGTTTTGTAGAATAGCCACATTGTCATTATTGATTGTGTTTGATCAATTTGGTTTACTCACTTATACTTGCGTGTTTTGTCGAGCACTATACCTCCCACAACCGACCCAAACATTCCGCTCACAACCATTACGAGACCAACACGTCCGCCGAATTCTTCTCCGCCCTGGAACAAATAGCTGACCATATCAGACAATGGGTGCCTAAGAACTATTTGGTTATAAAATTTAGTAGAGTCATGTCTTTTTTCTACGGTTTGTTTTTAAAATTTTTTAAAAAATGGACCAGGGTATTGAATGCTAAGTACAAGCGCTAAAACTTTCCTGACGTTTCGTAAACTATGCTCGCAAACTTTTTCTCCTTTTTCAAAGGTAAAGCTTCAGTTTCTTTTTACTCCCCATTTCTAGAAACTGTTCACAAAACGTCGGGCAAGTAGTCAATATTTTACCGAGTATTCATTACCGAGTTAGTGAATCGTTTTTTGAAAACTATTCGGTTATCTGCATGTTCCATGAGAGAAAATACTATTGAATACTAAATGTGATTGAATGTTATTCTAAAGAAATTATGACTGTACCTCAAAATATTGCATTATTAGTTGATTGAGAAAAGTGGACAAGGCATTGAACACTGCCAAATTTATTCCATACGAAACTAGTAGAAGTGTGTATCCACGGTTTGCCATCAGTCGTTTCATGGAAGCGATAAAGTCTTCTCTGTTGCTTTCCAATTGCAATGCTTGAGCCACACTGGGTGGAATTGGAGGTGTCTTTTCAATTACTGCAGCAAATTTTGAGAATTTTAGAATCTTAATCCTATGAAATAATATAAAAGAGAAATAATATCGTAGGTCAATCAACTCACTGAAGAAGGCCATTATGAACACAACGGTTGAGCTTACGGCCATCCCGTACGAAAATAGGGTCATGTCGCTCCCTATATCTTCTATATTTTCATGATTTCCAATTATCATTGGAGGCAGCAGGAAACCTAATGCAACTCCTACCTGAAATATCGAGATGCTATGGTATTTTATGCTTAACTTTAATGAAGAATAATGAACAGGAAATAAATTGTTAAAACAAGATAATGGTAACCAATTTTCTTCTCTGTACCTAGCTTTACTTCCCAGTACTCATTAGGAGTTTTCTCAGTTTTTTTTCTCGTACCTGATTTCCAAAAACGGCCAGAGCACAGGCTGTCGAGACTTGATTAGCTCCAAACCAAACAGCTGCCAGTCTTGGAGGTAAGCTTAGAAGAAATACTTGTGATATTCCGACCAGTGTGTGACCAAAGAAAGCAATCATGAATCGGTCGGGCGTTATCGATATAACTTTTATCCACGAACCAATAGCCGTTAACAGTGTTCCGATTAGGGTTGTAAACCTCAGCCCCTGTTGGTACATGTTTTAAAATTGAGTATTTACTTTTTATGATTGTAGGTAAGAAATGGTGAATAGCTTTCTGTTTGGAAAGAGATGGTGTTGTTATATTTTTAGAATTTGGGGATGAATTATTTAAGCTCCCAATCTGATTGAACATGAGGGGCTGAAAAGTATAAGTCCAGCTATTGAGGACTATTCTTGTATTCGACTAGATTGGCCATGGGATACCGGGACCCAACCTGGAATCTCCCAATTACAAGGTACGGTTGCTATCAACGCAGTTATTATGTGGTCGAAAAAGAATGTCGTTACGTGGTCTTACCTTCTTATCCAGAATGTATGAAGCAGGAAATATTAGAGGCACGTACACAATCATGAATATCAGTGACGTCCAATCCACTGCGTAACTGCTGACATTGTAATATCGCATGACAATATTGGTTATTATGGAATACTGAATCCATGACATGGAACTTATCAAACCAAATAGCATGAAAACCACAAGTATTGCCCATCTTCGCTTGTACACTTTGCATTCTGGTAGTGACGCTGATTTCTGCACAAGCAAATGATCACCGTTGCTTTCTTCTAGGTTTGATAATTCGTAAGTGACGGGCACATCTTTACGCTTTTCGGACATTGTGAAAGTAATGTGGAAATTAATATGGCATCACATAGAAACTGCTATTTATTTGAACTCTGATAAGATGCGTCAAGCATAACGCTATTTGAAAAGCCCTAGTAAAACAATGGAAGATATTTGAATCTGATAACGTTTAACTTCAGCTATGACTTCTTGTTATAGACTAAAGAAATCAAAGTCTGAGCATTGAAACCGAAAGTAAATACATATGTGTTCATGGCACACTTATAAATCTTCAATTCCGTCAAGTGTTCTAACTCCACGAGCCAATTGACTCGATGAATAAACGTTTTTTATAGAGTAGTTCCTACAAGGTACTAATGGAATATTTTGCAGCATTATTAGACTATTATTTATATATTCAATTTGGGGATCTGGCCATAAATTATTAATCACATAAATGTAGGGAGAGATTTTTTAAATTTATTGTTATCACTCAATGTCAGACTATTTAACTTGGAATACTTCTGGCTCATTTGCAGAGCTAGTGTCCTATTCCTGCCGCTACCTTCAGGAATCAAATGTGCATGCTGTAGACTTGATTGATGCCAAGGTTAAATTGATAAACCTCCATTTGTTCTCTTAAGGAATTGCTTGGCCCATTATTTTGTTAAAGTAATTTGTCGAAGTTACAAAGAGCCTAGAGCACTTGCTTTGTCTAAGTCTTGGAGCATTCGTGATGGGTACATAATAGCAGGAAAATATTGTTATCTTATCTAAAACATCTTTATTTCAGACTACACGGCTCTTGCCAGCTGATTGTTTTGTAACTATCATCTCACAACGTGGTAGTCTTTAATGTTTAATTTAGGTCGACGGTACAAATATAAGCAAAGTGAACATTCGGCAATGTTATGGAGCATGTATGGAGTAAACTTTCAGTTTGCTGAACTATCCTTACACTTGGTACAACTCAATCTTAATCTTGTAAATGGGATATTTAACAATCATTTTACTCAGTTTGAATATGTGAGAATGTTGGCTATCCAGAAAAATCCCTTTAACATCATCCTTTTTCTTCCGAGACAAGATCTTGGCAGGCTCTTGTACGCACGGCTGCTTGCCGTCTCATGTTTGGCGGGATAAGCGCCGTAAGCACTGTTCCTGACAGTAGTAATAAACACATTATTCCATTGGTCCAAATGTCTCCCATTGAACCCAAGAGCCAACTGTACAGAAGAGTGAACAAGAACGATTCTATTTGACCGAAGAACAGGATGATACCCGATGATGTACCCTCTGGTTCAGGGTATGTTACCTCCATCGCTAGTTCAAATCCGACGGGCATGTACCCTCCCAAACAAAATCCAAGAAGCACTGCTGCTGCGTAGACGATTAGCTGCGATTGGTATTGGAGTGTGTAAGCAAAGGCCGCCATACCGATAAGTGAAAAAAGATACAAACCAAAAGCAGTCTCCCTGGGAAAAAAAAATTGATCATTTTACAGACATTGCCTGTAAACGATTGGAAATGTGTTTTTTTTTTGTGTTTATCTCCACATATTTTATGAAGTTGGCTAAAATATTTTCATTACTCACTTAAACTTGTGCGTTTTGTCAAGCAGAATGCCACCAAAAATGGATCCAAACATTCCGCTTACAACGAGGGCCAAGCCAACGAAACCAGCAAACTCTTCTCCACCCTAAAATAAGATTTACAATCAAAACCCATCATCAAATCTTTTTCATGGGATATCATATAAATCAAGCAGTTTCATGCAAGGTACCTCGAAATACTGTAGAATAAGCTGGTTGAGAAATGTAGACACAGCATTGAAAACTGACCAACTGATTCCATAAGAAATGGTGAGATAAACAAATCCACGATTTGACATCAGGTTTTTTATCGACACCATAAATCCTACTTTGCTGCTTTCTATTTGCAGCGCCTGAGCAACACTGGGTGGTATGGGCGGCACCTTTTCAAATGCTGTGAAAATTGTTCGGGTATCGTCACAATTCATTGAAATTACATAAAGTGGTATAATTTCCAATTCCTCCATTTAATGGATCCCTATCTGGCTTTTAGCAGTATATTTGGAAGGATATCTCGAACTTCCATTTCTCCGTTCACAGGGACCTAAAAACTCCAAATTTTGGAAGTCATGACTGAATGAGTCTGATGAATGAGTCTATAGGTTACTAATTGATAAGTAATTTTATAATAAAGAACCTCAACTGACTCACTGAAGATGGCCATTATGAACACAAGTGTTGAGCTTATAGCCATTCCATATGAAAAGAGGGTCATATCACTTCCTATATCTTCAATGTTTGGATGATTCTCAATCAGCATTGGAGGCATTACAAAGCCCAGAGCAACTCCTACCTGTAAGAAAAGAACACCGATTAATTTGTAGAATTATTTGCCGGCACAATCTCTCTTCAGTGAACCATCTTGTGTTCCTGCTTTGCCAATTCTACGCTATTTTTTTTGTGACATAATATATAATACATAACATATAATAGATA
>QKMV01003762.1:0-11025 GCA_003287335.1 Lednia tumana
AGTTATTAACAGTTTTTTTAAAAACTATAGTGCTGAAATTAGTCAGGAGATATGAGTCTCAAAAAAGTAATAAGAAAGAATCCGTTTCCCTTTTAATGAGACTTTATTTAATAACCACACTAAAGATTACAAGAACGAATTTTGTTTGAATGAACCCTCTAAATTCAATCAGTGTTCAAACTTTGCAGATTTTTACGCTTAATTACAAGTTTTGTTTGAAAATTTGTGACACAAAAAGTATGCAAGTTAAAAATGTGTGGTTTAATCGGTAGGATTCACAACATCTTCAATTGAAAATAAATGGGACTGCAATAACCAATTTTTTGACCCTTTAGGTATACAGAGTGAGTACATTCATCGGACCAAATATTCACACTGCATAGTTCAAACCTTAAATGTGTCCAAGTAACCAAAATTACCGCAATGAATGTCAAAACTCATCGCTGCGATAGTAGATAATTCGTTTCCATGGAAAAAAAACTTGTAAAATATGTGATATTTGCGTAAAATTTAATAAAAAATTAAAGCATGATAAAAAAATTAAATGATTTATTTTTTACACTTAAGAAAAAACTAAATAACTACACAAAATATTCACTCCAGATTCACTCACAGTGATTAAAAAGAATCTAATCGTTTGACTTGTTTGCTCCACTGCCAGATCTACCCTTCAGACCAGCCCATGGTGTTCAACCCCCAGAACCCCAACGCACCCCCTATCTACCCGTGCGGAATGTGCCATAAGGAAGTCCACGACAACGATCAGGCTATCCTCTGTGAATCTGGCTGCAACTTCTGGTTCCACAGAATATGTACAGGACTAACGGAAGCATCGTTTCAGCTGCTCACGGCAGAAGTCTATGCAGAGTGGGTGTGCGATCGGTGCTTATCTTCCAAAAACATACCGCTAGTTAAGTTCAAGCCATAGTTGCAAAGGCGCGTGCCACGTGTTTATACTACGTATTATAGTGATCGTGTGGATGCCCAACAGTTTTCACAAACTTGTCAACGAAAGTGAATCATCTTTATCCATGCATTCTTAATACTATGTATGGGTTTTTTATACTGTGCATAGATAGGCCTACTTCCTAAATTATTGAAATTTTATCTTTAATTTTTCCTGCCCAACATTTCTCGAATTGAAAAAAGAAAATCTATCCTCAGAAAATGTCCTCGAGGAAGGACAATGTTTTTAATTTAAATTCGTATGCAGCTATTAATAACTTTATATAATTTTAAGTGACAGCACAATCAATTACGTGGTGACTTACAATGAGAGTATATATGGAAATGAAATAACTGCTATTGTGTTCAGAGCTAGCATAACTTTAATTTTAAATCAACCTATATAATTGTTTGTGTCCTGTCTTTGAGATATTTGTATATCTATGTCATATTTTGAGAGATTGTTTTTACCTGTATAATAATAGGCTATAAGAAGGATAATAATTAATTACTAATTAACATTGCATCGAGTGGTTATGTTTGTTTAATTAGATTGTAAATTATTTCGCTACCGGTTAAAAGTGAATGCCAAATTGGCAAAAAACATAAAACTGCATCACATTAGCATGCTATAAACTTAAATTTCTACTAATAAATAAAAAATAAACATTAACAACAAATTAAATGCAGACAAATCTTACTTTGTCCTGTAAAAAGTCTTTGCAATTTTTCTCATAAATTGCGGCAAATGGAAATAATGTGCATAGTTTATTTTTTATTATGTGAATAAATACTATATTAGCAATAAAATTTGTTATACATTATAAAACTATGTCTGGCATTTATTCTCTACATTATGTCAGCACCCTCCTTGTCAATTAATTGTAAAGGATGCTTTTAAAGAAGATTTACTGCCGCAATATGTGCTCGAAACTACTAAAATTTCACACGAAATGGCAATGCATTAAAACTTCTAGAAGCGAAATAGATTTTACCTGGTTTACGGTGGCATTGTCAGAATGGATCTTCGGCCGTCCAACCGTGTCCAACTATCCAGCTATATTTCTACATGGTACGTAAAGGTCCAAATGTTTTTTCTTTAGTCAGGCTGGCATGAATAGTGTGCCTATTTATTACAGCAATCCGTCAATTTATTGTTTAAACGCGTGTTTACTTTTGTATGAGCGTAGGGAAAACTTCAATTTGACATACCATGGCAAAAAGTTAAAACCATGTTGTGTTTTTTTGTTGGTTATATGTTGGCTTGTACAATGCTGGTCAAACATCTGAACCAATTTCAATAAAATTTTCTGGGAGCCTTGGAAATCTCAGAACTGAAACCTGTTCAGTGATCACCTTTTGATCGTAACGCATGAAATATGCTAATTTTATCGACTTTTTCCCCGTTTGGTTGCTGTCTGTAGTCCAAATGGCTCTGGCAACTTCAAAGAAACTTCCTAAATAGGTATTGTAAGACTCCAACTAGCAATCCAAACAATTTTGAGCGCAATCGGCTCAGCTGTTTTCTTGTAAATCGCGTGTTAGGGTTTTTTCGGATGAATGAAACTTTTTCACACTCAAGAAGCCAAAATTTTCCATCGGTTAAAGTACTTATGGAACGTCCACAATTGCTATAATTTCTCGCGCTTGCAATTTTACGTATTGTAAAATTTCCGTAAATATTTGAAACTATAATCATATGGCCCACGAGAATCTCAAACTACATATTCTCCATAGTTTGGTGAAACTTTCAAAGCAGATTTAATATGTGTTAACCAAAGTTGTATACAATTTTTAGCATAGTCTGTAATAACAGTCTTTAAATTCAGAATTGTTGGATGATTTAAATCATAATTTATCGTTTCTCCCCTACACCAGTTGAATGTGTGTTTCTATAGCAAAAAGTAGTAAGTAACTGGAAAAATGAGTACTTGTTGCCATGCTAAGAGGCAATACAAATTTGTGTGATATATATATATATTTTTTAATCTATTGAGGTTTTGCAAGAAATACTCCGCTCGACCAACAACGCGACTATTTAAACTTAACGGCGAAGCCCTAGTATTATTAGAGCGAAGTGCCTTTCATCCAACTCTAAAGCATGCCCCAAAAACCTGGCACAGCTATCTACCTCCTGTCTTGACATTGCATTTGGTTAGGTGCAGGATTAAACAGTTATAGTAAAAAATATTAGTATACAAGTACAATAAATTTATTAGAATGGCAGTTACACAAAGTTTACATTAAAATAGCACCTTAATAAGAATGGCACGGCCTGACATGAGTTATTAATGATTATTGAGGATTGTTAAAACACCAGCCTCATATGTGCAAATAGCAGTATTAAATATTTTCAATTAATATTTAGGTTCAAGAGAACACCAGAATATTACAAGAATACTAGTTAAAAATGCAGAAGGGAATCTCGAAGGCACAGCCATGTTATTATCAGTTGGAAGTTAAAATGTGTGGAATGCTATTTTTACAAATGACAATATAGAGAATGAGCTTACATGTTGTCGCAATGGAAAGCTAGTTATTTTGCATTTATAATGGTTGACCAGTAACTTCAAGTTTTTCCAAACTTTGAAGTTTTAATGAGTTCGTAATGGAGCGTGATAGTTGGTTCTTCATGGCACGGCTCTTGTCATCGACCCAGACAGCCCGAGGTGCTGGAGGACGCAGCGTTATCGGTACGTTATTGCACGTCACATTCAAGTCTGAAAATCAGGAAAGTAAGCGTTTATTGACAGGCACTCATACATTGTGAGCGCCGGAGTGGTAAGTTACATCGGTGCCAGTGTAATCCACAATTGCAGTGGCAAAGACTTACCATAAACATTAACAGCGCTGAGCTTTTCCTGTTGGCCTAAAATTAGAAAGAACATAATGTTGCTTATTTATATTGCACTACATATCCGGAATATTTGTATTGTTCCATCAAAAGACAAGTCGTTGAAGCCACATCCTTACCATGTGTTGTAATCACAGCTGGTATGGGAGGTTTTTGGGGAATAACGTGTATTTTTCCAGTATGAATGTCATTTATAAACATCGAAGGCAGCTTTTTTGGAATTACTTGAGTTGGCTCAGGAACCACGATCTGTTTATTCATATTCAACGAGCCATATTTTGAACGATCTTGTTCTCGAAGTGTACCATTTTTCAGCATTGCCAAGTAAATCTAAAGGAAGATAGCTGTAATTGTTTATTTTAAGCCGTTAGGCCACAGCTTTCCCAACTGTGAGCAGTGTTGACTCGAGGAGCTATGAAGATAGTACATACCTGTTCGATAATGCCATAGCTTCTGACAAGAAACTCTCTCTGTGCCAGCGCATTTTTTCTCTCTTTTTCTTCGGCATCAGATACCATCTCTGGGTCAAAAGAGTTCAACTTCGTGTAGTCTTGTGTTCCTTCAAGTAATGCCCTTGTCTAAGAAAGGAAGACGAAACAATTAAATTCAGTCACTGGGTTGTCTCACCTATTTTATTCGAGAAGACCTAGTATTATGTAGACATTTTAACTGTCCCATTGCTTTCCTTATACCACGGTACTTTATAAAACTACACAACGCAAATGCAAAAACTAAACTTTGAAAAACTATTAACAACTATCAATAGGTTTAAATGTAATATAAATAATATAATTGATTGATTGACTTAGTACCTACCTTTAGAGCTTTATTTTTTTGTAGCAACGTTGGGGGAAGTTTAGTTTTTTGTATAACCTTAGTACTTGATGTCGGTGATTCGGGCCTGATTTTCTCAGTTTCTTTAATCTTAATACCAATTTTCCTTGCAGCAGCTTCCTTGTTTGCCTTGGCTTCAGCTTCCAAGCGTTGAACTCGGGCGCATTCTTCTCTGGCCCGCGACGCTGCAGTGTCTTGAAACAATGAGCTTGATGTCTGATTGAAGAATTGCTCGTATTTGCCACTATCTTTGGCTGGGTACGCACAACGAAAGTTGCCCAAATGAGTCTCCTCCCACTCAGCTTGAATCTTGTGTGGATCGTCGATGCTGGCATCTCCTGTCTCCGCCCCAATACTAATTCAATGTACACGTTTTAAACCTACCACAGAACTCATAGAAAGAACAGTTTGGTTAATTATGTCTACTTAACGCACCTTTCCTTGTGTATCCCCTGCAGTAGTCTATCGCGGACACGCTTACGGTCTTCATCGATGATTTTTCTTTTGTCTGTTGACGATAAGTTGAGAATATTGAAAGTGTCGTTAAGAAGGGTTTCCTTAATATCTCGGTCAATTTTGGCATCCGTGTGAAAACTAGGAGAATGATTAACCTAGTGGACAACAGTTTTGCAAATTGTTATTTCCTTCATTAATTTTTTCCATGTAGCCACATGATATGCATTTTATGTATCAGTTAATTTTTCACCTCAAGAAGATATGGCCTTAGATTGTGGTCCAGTAAGATGTCGAATCCCAAGATTTCAAAGCAGGCATATGTAAAGTCGTGACTGGGAAAGCATGCGTTATAGCTATGTTTCAGTATTGGATGTGCTGCTATCACCGTCTTTATTATCACATCGTCGATGCGTGCCCACAAATGCTTCACGTCTACATGCTTACTGGAGAAGTATTTATTGAGCGTTGAAATTTTGCGCTTTGTTCCAGCTTCATCGTCAATTTTGTATGTCCGGCTGTGTTTGTTTACAGCATAATTTGTGAGATGCATGAAAACATTTGTGGAGTTTGTGATCGTAGGTTCTTTATATGGGCTTGTGGCAAACCTGCAAAAAACAAGCAGCTCTTATCTAACTACTTATTATAAAAGGAAAATTAGTTAAAGCTACGTAGCTCACATACCTAGGTTTCAAGTTTTCAACGATCGAAAACAACATGTACATACCTTACAAGTCCATCATTGTAAATAAAAACTCTCAAAGGATCACAAGATGTGATAAGCGTATACACCCGCAAGTCAAATTTAAGACCGTCGATCAAGAAAGGCTGAAAAAAGCATATTTTATAAGGAGATTCGTGAATGCACAGGATTTCATGGCACCTGCTTTTCCTAGCTATTATTGTCATGACTTACTTTCGGTATGTAAACTTGACATATCATTCGATCGTACTGTTTTATATCTTTAAAGTTCTTGGTGAGGTAGATTCCACGACCTTGACATCCAGTATCAGGTTTACAAATGTAGGTTTTATTCCGTTTGGTTCGAGCATAGTTATTGAATTCTCCATGACTGTTTGAAAAAAGTAAATAAGTCATACTATTTCCAATGTTAAGTGAAATGTTAGTATAGAATTACCTATTTTTATGCTTGTTTTGACTTGTAGTTCATAGTCATGCAAGAAAGTAATTACTACATTGATTTAGGTAAGCTGACAACGATAACAAATTTAAAGCAAAATACACGACTAGTATTAATTTGAAGAATATTAAAATCACTTCAAAAATACCTGCAAAGACTCGAGGACTCGAGTAGGCAGGTATTTTTGAAGCGATTTTAATATTAAATTTTTAAGACTCATGTCACCTGACTAACTTCAGCACTATAGTTTTAAAAAAACTGTTAATAAGTTGCCCCGTTGAAGCTTTCAGCAAGGTTAGCGAAACTTTGGCAGTTTATTTGTTAGAAGTTTTCAGCAGTTTAACCCAGTTATTAACAGTTTTTTTAAAAAGATTTTAATATTCTTCAAATTTAGGTAAGCTTTTTATTGACTCACTCGTGAGGAAGACACCACGTCATTGGGAAAAAATTATAGTCTTTTGGGAATATTTTTAACATCCGATTAAGGTTCCGAGCAAGTAAGTCCTTGCGACATATTTCAATCATGCCAGGGAAGTGATTGATTTTCTGAAAAAAGAATGAGCATAGCTGAAATATGAGACTTACATAAACTAACAAAATAGGCATAGTACCACACATTGTAAAAACTGAGGTATCTACTGGCCCACATTACAAGTCAGTATATTGTTACTAGTTATTAGTTACCGATGTTAATGGAATTAGGTATTTTAGAATTTTACCTGAAAGCGTTTCATCTCTTTAGCTCTTTCTACTGAAACCGACAGGTCAGTCCAATAAAGATTCCATGAATCGTCCTCTCGCACTTCCCTCATACCGTATCTGGTTGCAACGCGGCGGACAACTTCGTATTTGCAGTTTGACGTGCAGATTGAGAGTAGTCTAAAAAGATACAGCATTATTGGCATTACATGAAAATTGTAAAGTATATGTAGGTTTAGTTATTTACTCTAGCAAAAACATGAACCTTTTACTTACTTCCGTTTTTTTTTCTTCTTTTTTTTCCTTGGGCTTGCTTTCTGATCATTTTCCAATGTGGATGTGTCTTGGGTGCTGTTGCTTCGAAGTTTTGATTCATGATTTGCTGTTACACGCTGTTTTGGAGCTGGTTAAAGAAACTTATTATGAGAGTTTCTCAATACTAGTAGGCAAAGATAATTTTGCAAATATATAGGCACCTACAAAGAGAAATATCTCTAGGAAATATCTTACCTTCGGGAAATTCAACCAAAGCAAATGACTTGCTTGACAATACGTTCACTTTTTGTGCGGTGGAAGGTTTTGGCGCTGGAAACCTATGTGAAAATTTGTCTTCCAGATTGAGGGCACAAAAATTTTTACTCGGCATGATATCCATGCCGGAGATACCATTTTTATTTCCTGCTTTGTCATCTTGGTTGAAGCTGCTGCTGCTTGTTGCACTTTTGCTGTGACGTTCAATACTCACTAAACTTTCACTGCTGCTTTCATTGGAATCTTGCTTCTTCAAAGGTATATCATCCCTACTACTCATGACAGCATCATGCCTAGAAGAGCATTTTAATCTAAGATCATTCTTTTTTAGTGAGAATCTAGACCGGTGGACCACACTATAGGCCTACAGAACAAACAAAAAATAGAAAAATAAATGTATTGTCATTACTAATGAATACCTTGTTACTTGTGTGAGTACAAATTTGAAGAATTTGTTAGAAATAACTGATACGAAACAAGTTCACTAATTTTGACTGCAACTCAAAAGACATTCATTCCGAATAATATTCAGTTTTTTGTTTAATCACAAATCATAAAGCACTGCTTCTTTGAAGGCACTATCACGCTACTACCCTTCCAAAGAGAAGTTGTTTTTTGACAGAAGCCACAGTAGATTAATCGTTGTCAAGCAGAATACTGCAACAACAATCTGATATTGATTCTATGTTTTGTTGTATTTAATAACGCATAGGTTTTGAAAAAGGCGCTCATTCACGGGACCGCATGTTTGGGTCACGTGATTCACTCTGCGCGGGAACTGCAGGCTGTCAGGTTGTGTTGATGGGGTTTGCGTTTAGTTTGATCGCACCTTTGTCAAAATGGATCTGTTACATAGGAATTTGAATACGCTAGTTTTTTTGAACCCATCCTTAGCGAGTCCAACCCTCTTAAAGTGTTTTTATAAGGTAAGGCAACGTACAATGTATGTAATTCGTAGTAGGCATGTTGATGCTACAGGTTCTTGTAAGGTTGAGGATTCATTCTGCATATCTGTCTTTAATTTAAGGATAGTTAATACTCACCATGGCAACGGCCGTTCGTATGAATGAAGTGTCATCAACCACATTTGTGATAATGTAACATTTTGAACCAGAAACTAGTAAAACTAGCACGAACCCTTGGGGCCTGCTTTACAATGTGGTGTAGTGCCCAGGAGGTAGATTGTGTAATGACGGTAAAATTATTCCGATCAGTATCTAATGGATACGGGCCGCTGTATAAGAAAAGGGATTTGATACATTTATCGATTCTGATTGGTAATGATAAGATACTGATCGGTATCATTTTACTGCATTCACACATTGGATCATGGTACCTGATACTAAAAGCTGTGGATTGTTGTTAGTCAAGCTGTTAAGTTGTTGTTAAAGAGTTCTAAGCTACAGGATATTGAACCCACTTATCTTAATAAATAAGACTTCCACTGAACCCTCAGAAATGTAGAGCCAAAGAATTGTTCCTACTCACCAACAACAGTAGGAAAAAATATAAACTCATGACTTTTCAGCCTCCAAAGCTGAATTCACAACAAAGATGAAAGTAGAGCAAAAAGCAGGAAACTTTTTTTTCAGCCAGTCATAGCAGATCCAAGTGGTGCAGCTTGGAAGCGGATCGTCTTAAAATGGCCAGAAAAAACGCTTTCCGCTGTCCACTCGGCTTTTGACTTTGTTGTGAATCCAGGTGTAGGCACTTCTGGGAAAATCTTCCATAACAAATTGAACATCGTGCCTTGTACTGTTCAATCCTAAGCACATCAAATAAATTTTTAGTCAGAAAAAATATTCAGGTTTAATGAGGTGCTTGTTGATCTTTTCAATAAAAAATATGGTTACGTGGTGGTTTCCATAGCCCTGTTTCGATGGTTCACTGTGTTCAACGGTTCTACTCTGTTCAAAGGAGATTTTCGATCCGAAAAAAGACTATCAACGGTAGGTCCTGTATTGACGACGATCTCCTTTGAACAGAGCAGAACTGTTGAACACAGTGAACCAACAAAAAATATGCTATATAAAAGCGGCTGGGTAATTAGGAGTTTTGTTTAGCTTTTATCAGCTGGCTTCGTATATACCCTTGGCTGATTTTGCCATAGTCAAGTCGCCGAGCTTGTAGCCGAAATCTATATCAAAGTTTCAAAATAATTTTTGACATCTCATTGTAGGCTAGCATAGTGCATCCAAGTCCATGAAAATTTTCATAGGTAGGTGAGTTTTCTGACATTTTCTCAGAGACAGATCTAACCATAAATTATAGAATGCTTGAAACTTTCTGAGCCACTAGGAAATAATTTTGTATTAAGTATCGATTTACGGTTTTGCTCCGGTATTGTATACACCCAAGATCACAACGCTTTCAGCGTGATCCACCTCAGGCAGTTGCGATTGGTTGTCAGGACTGTGTAAATAAAATAAATTATAACCAGGAAACGCTACGCTAATGTGCGTAACGTCGCGTTGAATGAGCTCGCGGCACATTTTTTGGCATTACAACCTTGAAAGTCTGTGTGAATTGTGTAAATAAAATACCGGGGAAAAACTGAATTGCTTACAAAATTAAAAATTATTGTATTTTTGGGCCTGTGCAGCACAGTGCGTTAAGTGACCCATTAACAAGTCATGTTGTTTTTAAATCACATTATTTACATTGTTGTTAAATCGCATTGTTTCAAATTCTGCTTTCAGAATTTATTTGAGGTGCCTGACAAGTATGCTTTTCAACAAATAATTCACTTTTTTCTGAACATCATTTCTCCAAAAAAATGCAAAAATGGATACATTTGGCCCTTATTAGACAGAGGGAGTGAAAGGCAGTTTTTAATTGAAGTACGAACTATCATCATCGAACTTAAAGAGGTATGTTGTCATATGCACAGAAGGCAGGTACCACCTACCCACTTACTTTACAAAGAACATGTTATTTAAAAAAAAAAAACTGTTAATAACTGGGTTAATATATGTTAACATGTTATTCTTTTTATTGATCAAATTGTGTATCCACGGTTTGGTATTAAAATGTACCAAGTTAAAGTTTTGAAATTCCTGCCCATTTAGGAATTTCCCCAGCATGGAATTTCAAGTTTTCCGGCATCTTTTCTAACAAACCCTTGTGGACCGAGATTCACATGCCTGATGGTAAAGTTATCTGTGATAGCTTTGGAGTTAAGCACTCGGTGTGATCCATGTAAGTTACTGTTGGACGTTGTTTGACACCATTCTCATTTACTCGAATTTAATTTGCTCACAGCACAACTAAAAAGTATATGCATCTTCCATTTCAGCTGCACGTAATTTTGATGTGCAAAGTCTTACGGCCACCGCCCCTTACCTGGATTTAAATTTGAAAGTACTGAAGTCGGACACAATGTTCCGAAAAACGAAGTGGAGAAAGACCGAGGTTTCTGTCAGTAGATTGAGATTGGAAGCAAAGAAGCTAGCCAGGTACTTATCTAAATGTTAATGGACGACTAGCGTTTCAGAGGCGATCAACATTGGGGGATTTTTAACGCCATAAGAAAAGCATTGTCCCCCAACGTTGATTGGCTCTGGAATT
>QKMV01003763.1:0-11024 GCA_003287335.1 Lednia tumana
AAAGAAAGAAAGAAAGAAAGAAAGAAAGAAAGAAAGAAAGAAAGAAAGAAAGAAAGAAAGAAAGAAAGAAAGAAAGATCTGGCTCCAGTCTGAACCTGGGGATAAAAATCTAGTTCCTTAATATAATGTACCGGTTTACTATACGGGTTATGTAATTTCATGAAACAATTTACGATAAGAATTAAGCGTCGATTTGCGGTCCATCTGCATACCGCTTACAAGTTAGGGATCTACAACCATCCGTAGGACTGGTAGGACATGCCAAAATAACTTCAAAGAAGATATTGCAAGCTTTTAGAATTTGCTCACGACAAAAATATTTGAAATATTCCTAAGGCCGTAACCGGCAACCCATTTTGATGTTAGGTCACTAAAATCACCAAACGTAAACAAACAAAAAATACCACAAATAAAACCTCCCTTTCTTATGCCTTCGGTCACGTTCATAATCTATTAGACGGTATTCGAATTTGCATCACTCGTAAAATTTCTTAGCCAACACTATCGAAAATAATTACACTTTTTACAAGTCGCTCAATTACTCTAACCATATCCAGCAATAAAAAAGGTCTAGACGTAAGTGTACTTTTAATTTGCTTTGAGCGTAATTCAAACCAGTTTGCATGACTATTTCCCGTTGAATAGCAATTGACAATTATTTAAGTATAAAGCAAGGCGTATCGTATGAATGTGACAGTCTTTGTATTTATTTAAATATCACTTCCGCGTGAACTATTATAATAAATCTTGTAGAAACTAGTGTAATCCAAGTGAATTGTTCGACCTTTGTTAATATTCATATGCCTACACCATACCCTAAGACCATAGGTATGGTACAGGTTCTTATTGGTTATTTTCCATGGTCTTCAATTGAAGCTATCTTCGAAGTTATCAGTTACATGGTTTGATCTTGTTTTATGTGAATGTAATGCACTAGGTAGTACATTATTTCTGATCGTAATTCACCAGGGTAATGGTTCTTTTGCATGCAGCTGCGATGACATACTTCGAATGTATGTGCATTCAACAAATTGGTTTCCAACGAGGTGTTGCTTGACAAACGCAAAACGGTTACAAGAAAAAAGACGCAGTTTTCAAAAAAATGAAATGAGTCACCGTGATATTTTAACGCACTTCTTCGTCTGCTTGATTTTGATTGATTTCGGTGATAGGACAAAGTATTCCGTTGCTTTTTTTTTAAACGTCTGAATTTAATTTCCAAGTTTTGATCCAAAGATACGCAGTTTGAGACCAATTAGAATTTCGTGTACACCAATTGCGAGTTGCGTGTGAAAATTTGGCTTCAGATCTGACAAGCGCCTTCCAAAATACTAATTAGTGCTTCCATGCGACGATTGAAGATTAGTGCGCTGCACAAATTTGTAAATGCAAATGCTAAAGTTCAAAATAATGCAGATTCTATCATCAGTTGCGTTATAACAGCACATACGTTAACTATGCTTGTTTAAAACCATTCGGCATTTTAATTTTACACATATATTTTCCGTGCTGGTTTCTCGTGATCATCGTCATTGTTATCTCACAATTAACCAAGCAATAATAATTCTGCTGAAACATGACAATGAAGACTGCATGTTAAGAAGTTCATGTTTGTAATTAACACAGGTCAGGCGACATTTATGCAAATTCTTTGTTTTACCTGTGAATAACAGAAGAATGTTTGCTCTTATGCGCAATAAAAAGAACGGCTCATCAAATCGGTTCGATTGTTCCATTGTAATAAGTTCCATGTTCGATGTAAGCCCAGCCTTTTTAGCTGTATTTTATGCATGCCATGATCACGGATCATTAACGTTCGTGCTCCCATCTTTATTTCGGATCATTATGTAAGGGAGAGGCTTTGGTAATCATATCAAACAAACTAGCCACTTCCTTCTCATTTCGATTCTTGTCAATTTAACACGTAATTCGTCCATTAAACTAGCCAGTAACCAATCATAACGAAGTAAAACTAAATTGCATGGACTCTATTCGTGAATAGGGAGTGGTGGTTATATTATTAGGTATATCTAATGCATAAAAAAGTGTGTGTTATATAACAAGATGTAGTCTATAATAGCTGGAGGCATGATCCGATGATTTTAAACCAACTTACTGCTCGTGGTTCGGGAAATTAAGTAGGCCTAAACCTAAAAGTAATGGGACTGAACGTTTGAAGCCAACAGTTTTATTCGAGACTTTTTTTTCAGCGGGTGCCAATTTTGGTATGTACCTACAGTAACTGTAATTGCTTATTTAGCCACAAAGTCACATCTTTAGAGGTCCAACGATGACCATCTTATAGAACCATGCATGCAGAGAACCTAATAGAGTATACCGTAAAGTGCATTTTTTACCTCTCACTTCAAACTGTGCAAGATATTCCACCGCAAACAAATATTTATTTTTTACTATCAAATAGAAACTCCGATCTTGGCTAGCTGTGCTTCAAAAATACAACGTGGAACCAGATCCAGTACCGAACAAGGCTGAATATGATAAAAAATGTAATGTAATGCAAAATGCAAATGTAATGTTATTGATTCAATTTATGTTAGGTAATTTATGACTGTATATTTGTATAGGCCGTGACAAACATTGTGATATTGCGATATTTTGTGGTAACTGCTCTAAAATTCAAGCAACAGTCTTGATAAACATATATAGATATAAACGTATATAAACGTTTTAATTGGGAGTAAACAAATAAAAAGGAATCGTGAGAGCGTGCAATTTTTCCCCACTCTCCAGCTATGGAATATCTTCGGTAGTGATTGAACACATTGGTTGGATCACTATAAGGTCACGTTGACTGAATTGATATCAAAATGAAATCCATCAAAATCCTTTCTCTCTAGAATTAATTGCCCATAAGTTTCAATGAATCCATAATTGCACATGCCTAAATAATAATTCATCCTATGTAGTGGTTTATAGGGGATAATGAGTTTCAGTGATTATCATTCACGATACCCGTAAAAGCATATGTTACAATCAAATGTAATCTACATGCAAGGCTGTTTGAATTAAATTATTACCTATAAGTTCTTTATTGTATTGATCACGAACTATGTTAATCGTCGTTGTAATCATAAAATGATTAGAATAATTGATTATGCCAATTCCAACGTCCCTTCAAGCTGGCCTATGAAGGCGTTCAATGTGCAAGATGGGCGTTTGAAAAACAAAACTATTACACTTTTATGGGCAGCATTATTACAGTGATATTAAGTTTGAAATGGTTTATAATCGTCAGACTGGACTTGAAGTTTAAGTTTAATCTTGAAGCTTTATCATTGCTCTATAATTGTATTTGGCATTTAGGCGAAAACGATTGTAAAAACACGAAAACTCCCATGCATATCTCCGTATTAAATTTTGGAGCAAAACTGTATCTTCAAATTATTGACGTTACACAATAAATTTTCATTCTAGCCTGAATTTAACATCATCTCAAACTTACCTAGAACAATGTCACTTGACACGAATTTATTTAAAAAAAATGTAAAACCATGCAATTGCATCCGCAAACTTTCGACGGAACCCAATTTAAATCAACCGGCCCGAAATAAAGAATATAAACACATAATTTTGTTGCCATCACATATTATCAGCATGGCGTAGCAAGTTTTTCCTTGGACCTGGGGCTAGATTAATCAGTGGGCCCCCTTTCCAATCTTATTCGGCCAAGGGGATTTAATTTTCAGTGTCAGGGATTATTCGGTGTCTTCGGCCAAGCCACTGCGGACTCATTCAGTCTCAACTTTCAATCATTCGATGGAATCATTCGAATTCATCAAAGGAAAATCAGGTAGTACGAATAAACTGTAGAATTTGGATAGTTTTCTCACTTCGCGTCTATTTTTGGTTGGACCCTGCGTAAGGTCTTAAGGTTTGACACAATTACGGCGAAACACAAAACAGCGGCGTTAACGATTGCAAAATGAAGTCTGTTAGCTGAAGAGTCACCATAAATAGAGCGCATAAGCGTCAACAGTCAAAATTAGCGCCTAAGCCAAAGTCGACTTAGACTTTTCGGGGCCCACGTGACTTTGGTTCGCCACGGGGAAAATTCCCTTGGGTTCTAAGGTGGTCACCCCATGTTCCTCGGCTGTATCTGCGTCACTGCATATTACAGTCTTAAAGCAACATTGCATAAGTTATAAAGTTCTGAAATTTGTAAACAGCCATAACAAAATGGCTTCCTGTGTCGCTGTATTTTTCCACCGTTAATGAATAGGCAGCAGTAGCACGGTAGCTGTATAATCCGATAGGAGCAGCACCAATACACTGGGGAGAGGTTCCGCTCATGGCGTTGTGGAATACTTATTCATATTTAAAAAGTGGTCGCCATTAAATCGAACGATACTATCTTGCATGTAAAACTTTCAAAGTGTTGCCACCATGAAGTCTATATCTTTGGTGGCATCGAGTTTTTGACTTGCTCGGGGCCACACTTGAAAGATGCATGAGTTTGAATATAATTTAGCGAATGAACGCAAAGCGTGGAGCATTTCTTGGACTTGTGTTCATACAAATTGTATCAAAGGTGAGATAAGAAAAATTATTTCATGTTATGTTGTATTGTAGGTCCGCGCTGTCTTTTGTCTGTAAAGCTATGTCTATAAATGAGTTGTTAAATTTACATCCTCACAGGAATCCGGAAATCATAATTTTATGATGCATTCCATGGGGTATATTTAATAAGGAATGGAAGTATGGACGCTGCAAAATACTTTTGTGTTATCTGAGAAATGCAAACAGCAAACATGTGATTTAAGCGTCCGTGGATAACAAAAATATTAAATTAAGTGAATAATATGATAAAATATTATTTGCATCGTATTCTAGGCACATGCAAATGCTTGCTGAGATCTGACAAAAACGTTAGAGACTTAAGTGAATATTGCTTCGCGTTTGAATCCCTAAAAAAATAATTAATCTTTTATATTCTGATTAACTTTATGAGCAGTAACACCAACCTCCTATCAACTATACGCATTAAAAACTACTAATCCCAGGATGCACTATCCAATACTGAAGTCCGCCTACACTGATTTCAAGTAGGTTTTAAAATCGAACTATTTTAAATGTTTTAAATCTGTATTCGGTCAATCAATCGAAGTATACATATCTCTATCTGTATCAACCGGAATCTGAAAGCGTATGATAGCGCATCATTTTTCTTGAAACCGTTAGCAGTTTAATTAATTTGTGCAATGTTTTTGGATGTAAGAGTATCCAGAAGGGGAATTAATATCGAGGAAAGAGGCAAAGTAGTAGTGTAAACCGGGCTAGTAGCTCCCTTGGGGGCCTCCATAGACACACATCTGCATTATTGCTTATGAATATTTCAGAACAAAATGTTTTTTATAACCGTCAACCATTTTGCCATAGTACGTATAGCCGAGCAGAAACTCACCCCTAAAAATGTATAACTAATGTAATATGAGGTACAATATATTGCAGTGCCTATGCTTTTCATATTAAAGCATCGCGATATACGGCAAGCGTTCTCTTTTGACGTTGTACGAAAAGTAAGTTCTTGCCATCAAAAAATCCATCATATTATTAAAAAGTTATTTTATGATATAAGCCAACAGGGACAGGAAATCTGTTTAAAACTTCAGGCAAATAAGAGAATTTTCCATAAACAGTGGCAAGATTGCAGTGAAATCCAAACTAAAATCCGTAAGTTTGTAGCTACATGCTAACAATAGTAATTAGTGGTAAGTAGGTACTCTCAAATAGGTACATATTAGTGCATTTATGCCGATCCTGTCACCGTCTATGCCCCGGACTGCCCGGATTTCCGGTGGCGGCTCGGTAAAAGTCCTATTGATGTGAGTAGTCTTATGGGCTAACAGAAAAAGCCCCTAACTACAAAACAAAAAATGGCAAGCGCATTGTAAGATTTATTATGCAGTACGTTACTCAAGGCTCAAATTTAAGTTTGATTTTAAAGGTTTTGAATATTTGTTACATAAGTAATTATATTCAAAAAAACTGTTAGTACA
The DNA here is from genome assembly GCA_003287335.1 of Lednia tumana. Classification (NCBI taxonomy): domain Eukaryota; kingdom Metazoa; phylum Arthropoda; class Insecta; order Plecoptera; family Nemouridae; genus Lednia; species Lednia tumana. The sequence goes on from QKMV01003763.1 coordinate 6,018, forward strand.
TGGGATTCACTGCTGAGAGCTTCTAGCTAACAAACTGCCAACGTTTCGCTAACTATGTTGAAAGCTTCTTCGGGGCGAAACCCATTTACTAGTATCAGTTAAACCTATTTACTAACAGTTTTTTGAAAACTAGTGCTGAAATTATAGGTAGAAGACATGAGTCTCAAGAATTTTATACGTAATGATATTGTTTTAACATACCCATTACTCTTACTTATGTATGGATAATAAATAGTAAAACTAATAGGTTATTAATGGTTATACACCATTCACTGATTCAGTAAATTGCGGAGTTAGGAAGTGATTGTGTTTCAAATTATGATAGATATTCGATTTTTGACTGCGTTTATAAAACGGGCAAACTATTTGTATCATATCACCAAGAAAACTTAATCGCCACTAAATGAAAACTTCTCAAGTTACAATATCCACGTCCTATTCGGATTATAAATGATGACTTAAAAGTGCCTGAATATTTGATTAAAATGTCATCTTTCCTCCAATGTTGGTTTGCAATGTTGGCAACATTGAACGCACACCACCACACTCCACTAGAGGCGTGGGTGTCACAATCACTTTGCTTGCGAAGCCAACCACCCTCAGCCAAAGTATAGCAGCTAGCTACCCCCTATCCCTCCTCAGCCCCCCCCCCTTCCCCTTTCTCAACCCCACGGCGACCAACAACTTTATACGCCATCAAACAAGTTCATCCCCCACTTTCCAATTTACAGCCCCGAAGTTAAGAGATGTCAAGTCGGATTTAGAATCTGAAATAAAATATAGTTACGTAGTTGTTCATTTCTTTGAAAGTTACTTTTCGAAGCTGTGTGCCATGGCATTTACGAATCTGACTGGATGTCTAAAAACAACTCCGAGTTTATGGAAATTTTAATCAGAACTATGATGGTTCAGTTTTACTTCAAGTTTGGAAATCGATATAATCGGGGCAACTGATCCATTTCACTTATTTCGACGCCTAAGCCTCCTTCTGCCCCACGTGCAACATAATTTTGATATTTCTCATTTTTCATCAAACTCTAATTATTAAAACTAACACTTCGTTGTATGATCTGTAATAGATTCATCATAATTATAACATTCAGGTGAAAGCAAAGAATGAACTGGTCCTATGTAGCACACTTTTCTAAATTTTGGCACGAATTACCCTGAACCGTCCGAAAAAATCCGCAATTAAGAATGTAAGGTTATAAAAAAATTATGAACTAAGGAAGTTTTACGTGACTTCTGAGATTAGTGAAAATGTGAGCACTTCGTTGGAGACCAACGCAAGACTAATTTCGGCGTGGCGTGGTATTGTCAGTTATAGCCACTGGACGGTACAGCGACAGATAATTTGGTCGCATCGTGGTTTCTATGCCACCTTGCACGTATGGGTGAATTCATCGATTTAGAACAAAAATACTCGCTCTTAAAAATAATTATCACACAATGAACTGCGCTGGATCTAAAATTTCTTGTCTCTCATAAATTCTTTTTTTATGGTACTACAGCAGCCACAATTTAAAAAATTGAAACCTACTTTGATGCGTCGTACCTATAAGCCGGGATAACATTTTGAATCTTTAAATGTTTTACATAAATTTAGTTAAAAGGTATCAGCTATTTAGCTGTGTTGCTTTTAGCAATGATGTTAAATCTCTGGGCCAGCACCTTAAATCACCGAGTTCGATCTAGTATATGGACCTTTTTCTTTCCTAAGTGAATCTTGTATATTATATAACAGGTTTTCTTCTCCCACCATATATTCATGGGCAAGAGAGATCGAGAGAGAGAGAGAGAGAGAGAGAGAGAGAGAGGGAGAGAGAGTCCTTATAAAAATATACATACCTTACCTACCGAAACCACGAAACATCAAATAAAGTAAAAGTTTCCTATATTTGCAGTAGCCGGCAAATGCTCTTTCCTTTATTGACTAGCGATAAAATAAATTATGACGTTGTATATTCCATATTATGGTGTGTATTGGCCTATGGTATTCGAATCAATCTATACCACGATCCTGGGGATATTTGAAATGTTGCGGCTTGTATACTTCAAAAGGCGATTGAAAGTATTGGCGTCTAGGGGATATACTACTACTTTTTCGAAACTTTCGACATGGATGTGAATATTTTTATACTTATATTGCATACACCTATATGTATCTTTCGTATTACTTTACTTAGGTTATCAACTTATCTTATATACGTATTTATCCAACGTAATTAACCCACGAGTCACGACTCCATTACGAGATGTCGATGTCGAAGTCGAATAAAAGCTAAGTGAGACTGCAAAATAGTGACCCATAAACGTTACGTCGCTTTAATTTATGATAAATTCGATTTCGTTTTCACATCAAGCCATGTCTTGCTTTATCCTGAACGATGCCCTATCAACATATACACGATTTGCGATTGCAACCAACTGCATTACGGACAAAACCATTCTCCCCATCGTTTAATGGATGTCATTACAACCAAGCTCTCATGTGATCGGTACGATAATATTTTAATTACTCCTTAGCCTCAATTTAATGATTGCCCACCTATTTATTAAACCAGCGATAGCTATGCATATAAACGTATAATCAAAACCATTTTACATCATCTAAGTATCATTAAATTTTAATTTATTGTGATTCAGAACATTAACTGAACGATGGCTTGATGTATAATAAAGCTAATGCAATTATCATGTAAGACTAAAAGATAAAGAAACTATAAATGATTTTCTCTTTGCATGTACGCGCAGGACTAATTGTAAGCTGTGGTAATCCAACAATGGGTTTTCTTGGTGGAAAGCACGACTATGGAATATTTTCACCGATAACGTTAGAAGAAATTTATATAGCGGATGCGTTAATCTTTGAAAGTATTGACATTTCCTTTGATTCGAGATAATCCAGGCACTCGATTGCAAGATTATAAGAAATTGCTAGGTGATAGTGCAAGAGGAGTGAGCGCACCGCACTACACATACTCCTCATATGTATTTTTTTGTATCGACAAGACTAGGGTGTTATTGCTCATCTATAGAGGTAGTTCGTACATGGCTATTATTCCCGCTTAGCTTACCATGCATCCATCATTACTGGGCAAAACTGCAACCAAAAACAGCCACATATTTTCAATGTTCTGTCATCTTAAGTATCAGTTTCAACCAGAGCGTTCACGAGTTAATATTTCTGAATAGCATTGCGAGGATGTCAAACATAATAAATAAACCAAGCGAATAAACTTGGGGCAATATTTGGTGAAACCGTGCCTGAAGTCGACGCACAAATAAACTAGAGCGTTGTGCTATGCTGAATGTATAAGCATGGCCCGAACGCTCTTTTGGCACATTTCTTTAATATTATTTGAATTCCAACTGTTTAAAAACATGAGTGGTTTACAGAATCGTTAGTGGTTACATGTGATGAAGCGAAAAGGGTGTAATGTAATATATTTTCAGTAGTCTGTACCATTTAAGGTATATTGTGTCTCAAAATCTGTTCGTCATTTAAGAATTAAGATCATCATTAAGCCTCACCCATCAGTCTTCTGTTCTTCTTCCACAGTTTAATATTCCTAGCACACCTAGCAAAGGTTAATTTGTTTCGGTTAACTAGCCTACAACAAACCTACCAGTCGTTTAGTGCAGCCTGTTGACTGTTGACGTAACGACTGCCTTGCGTGGCGTTCCGTGGCGTTGCGTCTCTTCTCGGCTGATATGGGTGTTAGTGGTGTTCACTTTTGAATGGTGTGGGGGTCTCTTTATCGCGCTCGTTAACGGCGGAGACACTTTTCTAAGAGGGTTTCCGTGTACAACTGGACTGGACCGAACGAAATGCCGTAGACATTGATAGCCGAACCGATCAGACAAGAGTAGACCTCCCTAACGGCAGGACGAGGTGAACACTACAGCCAAAAGACCATTCAAATATTCATTTTGATTTAACGGCTACTTTTGCTCATTCCGGAGAAACTGTTTGGCGTATGTTATACTATTTTTTAGTTCAAATATTTGGTACACCTATTTTTAAACAATGACTATCCAATTATGTGAAGACATGAAATGCCAATGTGTATGCATGCTTGAGTAAGAAAATAATTTAAATAATATAGGAGCTGCCGATAGACCACACGGCCATAAAGACATTCGAAAACTTGATTTTTGTCAACCTTCAGTTTTCATAATTTCGTCTCAAGTGCTAGGTATATTATATTAATGTATTAATTAACTTATGTGTTGGCATGAATTGTGACAATAATTAAACAGGCTCACAAGTTATTCATAAGTGAGAGTTCCTTAATATATAATTTGACTAGATTTGTAACTTTGTGTGTATAAGGGCGTTGCAAAGGAGGTGGCCGTGCCCTGTGGTAAACGAGCATCTAAAAAGTTTCGTAGAAGTGTGAAAGAAATCGTGGGAAGTCACGGAAAACCATTCTGTGTCCAATATATAACCTGTCACTTGATAGAGCCCAGGACTTCTAACAAGCACCACGCTCAAACCTATTTACCGAGTTCGTAACCAAAATGATACATAATACTGATATTCAAAGACTGGTCAGTTATATGAATATGTATAAACAATTACGTAAAAATTAAGTGGTTCAATAAAACTGAAATAGTCAGCAATATCGTTTCACGTGATCATTCACCACGATCAAATTTATTGTCCCCCGAGTCTAATTTTTTCATTAATTGAAGACTATTTTTAAGAAAACGAATTCGAATCGCCAGCTGAACATGCGACGTTTATGCAGATTTGTTATATTTTTACGACGCATTCGTGCTTTCTGAGGTCTGTCATATACGCACAACATTAGCGACTGAAATTTGGAAGAGATGTGACAAAAGTTATCCCATCAGCCCATACCGCATGACATGCAATTTGCATTCTAAAAAATGCCGCGCACACATTCCTTACTTTTACTATATCTATACACACACACACACACACACACACACACACACACACACACACACACACACACACACACACACACACACACACAC
>QKMV01003764.1:0-11021 GCA_003287335.1 Lednia tumana
AAAAGGGGGCGGGGGGGGGCCCCCCCCCCCCCCCCTTGGATCAGCACTAATTTTGGCACAATTAGTACATTTTAGTGCGTAATTAGTGCTTTTGAATGCCATCGGTAGCATAATTAGAGCGCCTATAGGTAATGAGTTATTCACGTTTGATTTTGGGGGGGGTGCTAACTTTGGGGGGTCACCCCCTTGAAAGCACTAATTCTGGTACAATATGTAAATTTTAGTGTGTAATTAGTGCTTTCGATAGTCATCAGTCCCATGATTAGTGCACCCATAGTTTTTTAGTGATTCTCGTCTAAATTTAATCTAAAGCACCCCCCAATTTTGAAATGAAAATTTATTCATGTCATTGTTTAGTGCGTAATTAGTGCTTTTGAACACCACCGGTCCCATAAATAGTGGCCCATAACGGACGAGTACATTGCAACTCTTGTGCGAGGGAATTCTTCCCTTCCACCCGTCGCTTAATGGTTAAAGCTTCCTCCAGAAAAGTCAAGTTCTTAGCAACCCTTACTCTTGGTGAGAACAGGGGCTTGGAACGAAAATGACAGCGCCATCGCTGTCCAAAGTACGAGTCGCTCGACATGTTTTCTTTGGAGACCCCTTTCCCTACCTGACGAGGCAGGAAGAATGTGTGCCCGGATAGCTCAGCGGTTAGAGCACTCGACTGGTAACCGAGAGGTCCCGGGTTCGTATCCCGGATGGATAGGACATTTTTATTGCTTGGCTTTGCTTTCCTTCCATCCTTTGTTAAAGCTTCTTCGAGAAAAGTCAAGTTCCCAGCTATTACATGTTTATGTTTCTAAGCACTTTGAAGAGTACATAACTGTTAGGGGAACATACAATAATAGCTGCACTGCTACTGCGGAGGTCCGCGGTTCATATCTCGGTCAAAAATTTCAGTTCAAAGATCAAAAATTGTGAATTGTTATTGAAAAAACCACAGCGCAGCATTTCCACAAGAAGTGATCAGTTTTAAATAATATAAGTACCCTCTATTGGCAATAACGTGTAGCTTGTACTTGTCAAGAAGTGTCAAGTAGTGTCAAGTAGTGCCAAGTAGTGAAGTGTAAAGGCTTACCAGATTCCTGTTGGAACTGCACGATGTACTGCAGGACTGGACTGCGGTCATCGGACGGAGCAAGCCAAGTTAGCTTGACTGTCCGGCTGCCAGAGTCCAGCACTCGGAGATCCTGCGGTTTCCCAGGAGCATCTGGAAGGCAACCGTTTCAGCCAGTCAGCACATGTGAAAGCGTTCGATACTTTTTACAAGGGGGCTTACAGGAGGGAGGGGGATGACGACAAAAAGGGGACACTAGCCCTCCTGGCAGTCAATTGAGATTAATGTGAATCAAGTGGCAGCTGGAAAAACTCACCTGATTTGTGGATTATTTTCATTGCTGCAGTCAAACTTTCTGTGCCAGAGACACCAAACTTGGTTCAGTCCATAGACAATTCAACTGGCATCCTGGCAAAATGTATTTCAAGTTTTCATTCTCGTTACTTTTTGTTACAATCAGGCTGCGGTTTAAGAAAAGTGATAATCTCACCTTAAACCTGTCTTTAACAAAAAGTAATGAAAGTAAAACTGTCAAATACAATTTGTGAGAAATCCTGCTGAATTTTCTATGCAAGTAACCAAGTTTGGTGTGTCTGCTACTTATGGTTCAGTTGCAGTGATTGAAAGAAACAGCAAATCTGATCTGCGTTTTTTAACCTGCCCCTCATTCCACCTTATTGGGCCGGAAATGATATGAGCCGATCCAGGCTTTGCCTCCCAGCATTTCTCTTCTCCGCTCACCTTGAACTTGAAGGTGGACCGTTCGCTCGGCCCGGCCGTACGGATTCCGTGCCACGCAGGTGAAAGTGCCGCTGTCTACTTTCACTGTGCTGGCTATGTGCAGCTCGGAAAGAAAGCCGCCTTTCACCACACTCTCTTTCACCTCGTACCTGGAGGAAAAGGCAAGAAGCACAGCAAGTTAAGGCTGGGTTGACCACAATAATGAAAAAACGCTGCAAAGAGCCTAGTTAACGCTTCAAGGCTCGTGAGTACCGCCCATGGAACGTGAAGTGCAGACACATTTCTGTAAACCTCTGCTGGCTCTATCGTTGAAGATAGACCATGATAGTAAGCAAGGAAGTTAGAGATGAAAGAACAAACTAGGTCTAGTTGGAAGCTGTTTTAATATATTTTGCCCCAAATCGCCCAAGAAGGGCTGCCATACATTCTCAATTTGAGGCTTTTTAGAAAGCCATTACAGAAAAATGAAAGTCAATTTGAAAAAAGTGCTTCCGAATGGACCTAGTTTATTCTATTGTCTACAACTTCCTTGCTTACTGTGATAGGCTATCTTTAACGATAGAGCCAGCAGAGATACACAAAAATAGGTCTGATTAAGAAGATTACAAAAATATAACCGGAGGTCTGGGGCTCGGGTCTTCGATTCACCATGTTATTAACAGGCGCTACGCCAATTCTTTTGAGAGGATCTTGCCTCTTTTATGGTTTATCGATATCTATATAATTATGCTATATTATCTATTTTGCTTGCTCTCTCATAGGGATCGTATCTTGAATGGTTGAAATGTAATCTGCAGAGACGACTATAAAACTAGAATCTAAACTGTAAACTAAACTATAAAACTAGAGACTATAAAACTAGAAGCTAAACTGTTAACTAAACTGTAAAAATGCAAACTTTTAACTAGAAGCTAAAGTGTAACTAATGCATAAAACTGCAGCCTAGAAGACGAGCAAATTGGTATACCTTGGATTGAGTTGTTCCGATTGCCGAGGTCCATCCCTCTGCCAGACGATGCTCATGGGTCCGTCTCCCATCACCTGGCATTGCAGCGTTTCAGAAGCACTGCGCCTCACGCTAGCTTGTGCAGACTTCACCTCAAACTCCGGTGGAACTGTTTAACACAAAACCAAGCCGCAAAATCAAGTACAATCATACGTACAGTCTTGTTACCATTAGGTTGTCAATGCCTACAAGCCCATGTTTGAAGCTTGCTATACAGTCTTGTAACCATTAAGTTACCAAGGCCCAAAACGGCCATGTTTGAAGCTTGCTATACAGTCTTGTTACCGTAAGGTTTCCAACGCCTCACCGGCCATGTTTGAAGCTTGCTATACAGTCTTGTTACTCTAAGGTTTCCAAGGTCTAAACGGTCATATTTGAAGCTTGCTGTACAGTCTTGTTGCCGGCCATTTTAAACTGACCGCTGATCCTGCCTTAACCTACCTCGAAGCAGAATAATCGAGGATTAACAAGTCAGGCATCATCATTCGATTCGTTACAGCTATAAATTGTTTTACTCCTTTGTATTGTCATTAGAATAGTTTCAAATGGTTGTTTAAGTGCATTTAGCAATTGCATGATTTACTGAACATTCATAATTAGTTAAGTGATTACTAATTTCAAAACGTTCGATGTGAATTCTTCAAGAGTGGTTCTCCTTTTTGAATGTGTAAGACAGAGGGTTGGTATTTTCTTCCCTGGTTTCCTGTGGTCAGTTGGTGGACGTAGATCGCTGCCACCTCCGTACCGACTAATTAGTGCAACCTGCCAGTAAGGATTTGTTGTGGGCTGTTGTTAAATTGTTCACCAAATTTTATTCTAAACCACCCGGTCAAGTACACATGATGTTGCACTATCTCGTGACTCGGATCGACTGTCTAGTTTTTGTGGAGCAGCGACGATATGAGAGAGCACTGCCGTGAAATTTTCCAACATACCCAACGGCTCTCGAAACCTTTGTTCACTTATCGTTACGTCAGCGTTTCGCCCGGTCGCTATAGTTGATTACAATCTATGTCCGATATTCAAAAAAAGCTGTTACTAAATGGGTTTAACTGCTGAGAACTTCTAAAAAACAAACTTAGATCCGTTATTAAATTCTTCAGACTCATGTCTTCTACCTAATTTAAGCACTAGTTTTGAAAAAACTGTTAGTTTGTTAGAAGTTCTCAGCAGTGAAACCCATTTACTAACAGTTTGTGTTGAAAACTAGTGCTGAGATGATGGCAGAAGACATGAGTGTTAAGAATTGAAATGTCCGATATGGTTGTCGAACGGGACGTTGATGAATCCTAGAGTTAAAGTTGTTACTTTGTTACACGTGCGATGGAAGTCCGCGTCGTTGGAACTCACCGTGGACCGTGAGGGTGACGACCACGCTGAGTCCAGCGCCGATGGAGTTGGTGGCTTCACACAAGTACTGGCCTTGGTGTTCGGGGAGCGCTTGGTGGATCAAGAACGTGCCGTTGGGGAAAAGCTGGATGCCTCGGCTCCGAACACTCAGGTCTTGGTACTCACTTGGCTGCCTCGCTGCAAACACAAAGCAACCACGGCTCATCACACAATTTCTACACATTATCTACACATTCAGCTTGGTGATGCGCTAAACCCAAACAGAAAGTCCGACTTACTCGACTTTTGAGTCTCCCGTGCATAATTGGTCTCAATTGGGGCCTACAATAGAAAGATACATTGGAGAAACTACGGTCGAATTTTTTTTCACAAAAAAAAAAAATGGGAAAGTGCCATAGTATTTGATTTTAAAAAAGGAAACGCTGTACACTTACGTGTTGTGTAAAATAAGTTTGCGGCGACTTTTTCAGCGTTACAAATCTTTCGACAACTAGAATTCTTTTACATAACCACATCAACAACCATAGAAGAGGCTTTGTTTTGTAGTTTGGTAAACAATTTATAGTATTAAAACATTCCAATGTTATCCTCAAGGGATTTTTAAAATTTTCAAACATTTTTTATGAAAAAACTGCCAAACCAATTGGTCTGGAAAACTATCCCCTTTGAAGTTGGTATCGTGCCAACATTCACAAAAAGTTTGAGCTTGATCGGACATTTCCTTTAGCCTGTGGAGCACAAAAAAAGTCAAGTGGCAAAAAGTTGAATGGAAGACGGTTCGCTTGCTTGCTCGCTTTTACAAGAGAAATGACAAAACGAATGTTTGCGTGAGTGTGCGCTCATCGACGCTCGAACCACAGCTTTTCCTCGCATGCAAGACTTCCAGCTGATCAAGTGTTTCTTAGCAACTCTCCCTTAGTTTTGGACAAAATTTTGACAAAACTTATCACCTAAACCCGACTTGCTTTTATGACAAAGTTAACAATATTAAAAAATAAAAATATTTAATCTAGCTATATTTAATTTGGAGAGTTGAGGGAATACAACTCACCAGAACCTGCGATAAGGAGCTCGAAAGACGCAGTTATGCACTTTTCAATGTTTCGGCTCAAAGCCGAACGGCTCTAAGACCGATCCCCTACAAAAGCCTTCCTTGACGGTGAAACGTTTCAAAGTGCAGAGCTTCTTTTGAGTTTACTTTTTTCATGTTTCCGTAACTTGTAGCACTCCCTCACCTCTCCCAGTGCAATGAAATTAAAACACATAACCCAAGTTTGCGTTGCAGCAGTGCTTACAGATCACTTTTCTCCACACGAGGGTAGGCGCGGGGAAACCGTCGGCTTGACAGTGAAACACAGCAGGCTCGTCGCGTGTCACATTCCGATCACGTGGTTCAGAAACCCATCTTGGCGGAACTGCAATGTCAATACCAAACACGTCTAGCGGACCCCAAGCTTTTCGGGGATTGCCTCGCCACAAATAAGAATGATGTGAAGGATTAAACATTTAAAGCCATGTACACGGCTAGTTATAATTTTAGGGATATTAAAATCACTTCAAAAATACCTGCTTACTCCAGGACTTGAACCCCGGAGCTTTTGCTTACCGGGCAAATACTCTAACCACTGAGCTTAGGTGAACAAATGTGTACCTTGCTTAGCTCAGTAGTTAGAGTATTTGCCCGGTAAGCAAAAGATCCGGGGTTCAAGTCCTGGAGTAAGCAGGTATTTTTGAAGTGATTTTAATATCCCTAAAAGAATGATGTAGTCTTTGCTTTGGTTGGAGTGCACAGAATTAGAGGTGATGAGGGTTATCTTTTATTTGACAGGACTCAAGTTTTCTACCCGTGTTGACATGGTCGCTGACTCGAACACAGAGCTGTGTTGCCAAATACCAAATTGCTTCCCCAACTCATCAATTATAGGTATAGCAATATGGCATGTGAGGGTTGCACTTGGTCTGCAAGATATTTGACAACATGGCCAGACCCATATATTCTGATAGATAACATGTTCGGGATGTTAGCATGGATACTTACCAGTGCGAAGATTAAAACGTTTCAAAATTCTGTGCACTCCTAACTAAAGCAAAGACTATGACTATATTAGTTTTTCTTTTCTTTCGAGACGGTAAATAGTCAAAATGTTTGGGAAATTTGAAGAGAATGGTTTCTCTGTTTGAAAGTATTGGCTGTACATATATTGTGAATTGCCACTCAAGAAACAAGAATACATTTCTTGCCAGGAAAGGGGCAGACAATGAGTCTGGAAAGATTAGAAAAGTGATTGTGTCTGATTTCAAATGAAGTTAATGAGTAAATTGCAACTGTGAACAATCAATTAGGCATTTTCTTGCCAGAAAAGGGACAGAAGAAGAGGCAGATTGATTGGAAAGATTAGAACCTGCATTGTGTTTGATTCCAATGAAAGGACATGTTGGTAAACATATACTAAGTGCAATCATTTGTTTGAGTATACGGGCCCGTGTCTGAATTGACTATCGTATGCGTGGGTAATTGTTTCTTGTTTCGGTAACGGAGACAAAAGTGCGCAGCAGTCAGCCCCATGAATCTGGGGATTTCTTTAGAGTTTGGGTGTTAAGGTGAAGCTATGTAGTGGCAACTGAAAAAACCCACCAACTTTTTGTTGATTTTAATTTCTGTAGTCAAACTGTAAGTGGTAGGCACACCAAACTTGGTTCATTTCATAGAGAACCAAACGAGCTTTTTGAGAAAAGTATTTAAAATTTTTAATTTCCTTACTTTTTGGTTAAATACAGGTTTAATGTGAAATTATCACTTTTTTTTAAACTGAACCCTATATTTTACAAATCGGTGGATTTTTCTAGCAGCCTCTGGATTCACGTGTAGAGGTGCTAACCAACTCCTGAAATAACGTTTTTTCGTGGAAGTCGTAAAGTGGTGTCAGATTTGCTATCCAAATCCAACGTGACTTTTTCTGCGTACTTTTTTCTTTGTTACGTACACATAAAATTGTACATTCAGGCACGGTCTTTGTACAAAGGTGCGGGATGTATTTGTATCAAATATTCCTCGTAAATATCACAAAATTTTCCTTTAACTGCCTATGTGTTTCGATGAGCAGTGAAAAGAGAACCAGTGAAATCCACGCTGACATTTCTATGCAATCACACCCCAGAAATACTCGTAAGACTTAACCTGGGAATAATGGAGATGACTATGAGGAAGAGTAATGGTGAGCATTTTGTACAGAAACACAATTCACAGTGAAGAGGAGTAACGATCACAGGGAACGAAGTGTACAACTTTGACGGACAACGCACGAGCTACGAAGCAGTAACTCTCGCGTGAAGTGTTACTACAATGAGAAGCTGGCAACATCCAATTACATCCAATTTGGGAGGTACATCCAAAGTCTACTTGCACATCGAAAAACGAGAGCTAGCTGTCTGTACGCACTAAACCTACACCATCTCCGCTACAACGCATCTGCGTCTAGCCCTAGCTATTCACAGAGAAATCCTAGCCGATATCCAAGAAAGTGAGACAGTCAGAGAAACAAAATCGTCAGATCTCAATCCATCGCCGAACGGTACTTAAGTGGAGATGTAATTATGTTCGGAATGTAGTTACGTTCAGTTGTTAATTAGAACGGTGGAAGATGAGGGCTGCTCAGGGAGGCAGAATTTTAAATCTTGGTTACGCCGTTGTATTCGCAGTTGGTAGAAAACACACAGTTATCTTACAGTTACACAGTTATCTTAAAATATGTCCACTTTTAAAGAGCGGCAGGCTTGAACGGGGATTCTGCTTATCGATTCAAAGAAATTTTTAGCTGGTACCTACGTAAATAATTTACAAGTAGGTATTTACAACCGTTCTAAATTAAAAATTAAAAATTTGTGAACTGAATAATGCTGGGCTTCTTACATGGCTTTAACCCTCTTCAGCTTGACCATTTATTCGATTTCAGTAAAATCTTATTGTAGGTGAATATAAAAAGGTTCCATTCGATTAGTGAGAGTCAAGTAAACTAGGTTTCTCATGTTGAGTAAGCAGACAAGCAATGAACCACTTGTCTAAGTTCCCGACAAACAAGTAGGTACCGTTCTGGGGTGGATTGGGATCCGAGGCTTTACATCCCCCGGTGCATTTGGACATTTAGCTATCAAGCGGTGCAGTGTTGTTCCTGGACGTGGGGTCGTGGCGTTGAAACAAAAAACCAAAAACACAAAGGTGTGCGGCGAAGCAGGCGTGACGTGACCGGACGGCCGGGCGAAATAGTTTCGGAAAGTGCATTTCGGCGGCAGCGTGGCCGCTCGTCAAGATGGTGCGGTTGGTTTGGTGCGCTTGCGGTCATAGGTAGGTGCTGGCACACCACCGGTGTGTTTAAAGTACGTTACGTTACGTTACGTTACCGCTGACAACCAACGGTGCCGTGATGCTCGTAGACTTGGCCAGGTTCCCGGCCAGGCACGTGTAGTTTCCGGAATGAGTCCTGCCCACGCGCGGAATCGACAACGTCGTCGAATAGTCGTCCTGCGTCACCTGAATACCTAATTCTATCGGCAGTGGCGCGTGGTCCTTGAGCCATTTCATCGAAAGAGGAGGGTCTCCTGCTTGGATCACGCACTGAACTTGAGTACGAACGCCTTCGATAAGCTCACCAAATGTGAACGGCCCTATTCTTGGGGGAACTGGAACGAGAGAGGCCGGCTTTGTAATGCAACGGAAAGCGGCGACGTTACGGCCGGCAGGTCGGGGGTTTCGGGCGAACCTAGGAACAGAGGGGCGGACCGACTCGAGCCGTGGGCGCACGTCGAGCATTACCGTTGACCAGCAGTGTGGAGGAGTGCGACGAGTGAGCCGCCGCGTTGGCTGCAAGACAAGTGTAGAGGCCGGCGTGGTGGGGGAGCAGGCTCTCGATGCTTAGCGAACTGATGAAGTCCCCCAGCTGGCGGACGCCCACGTCCGATTCCAGGCCCACACCATCTTTGCGCCATTCGATGGTCAGCGGGCGGTCGCCTTTGGTGATGAAACACTGGACACCGGCCCGATCTCCCAGATGCAAATCCGTTTGGAATGTGAACGGCGCAATTCTCGGTGGGACTGGAAGAGAACACGCTAGCAACGCAGCCGGGAGAGCATTTACGGTGACGGCCCCATGCGTTTTGTTAATTATTGTCAGCTCTGTGGCCGGCTGTCTCCTCAACATTTGTTATAATTGCCACTCTCAAGAACTTTTACTTTCACCTACTCAGCTTACACAGTTTTTAATGTAACCTAATGGCCACAGCTATTCCAGTCTACCTAACTGGAAGCCAACAGACATTGGTCATTGGTCAAAACTCATTGAAGAGATTGCAACCATTATTTCTTATCGACTTTCGGTTAGTTTTATATTATGGTTCACATATTGTTATTGGTAGTTAATTGCTCATTTTAACAGATTTATACTTATTTGACTGCGATAACGCATATGTTACCATATTTCGTGAATTTTCCCAGACGTAACTCTGACAGCTCCATGGAGCCACCCCCTATACCACAACACAGGGCTAGGCAGGGCTAAGAAAATGTTTGTGAATTGTCCCAGGCGCAACTCTGACAGCCCCATGGAGCCACCCCCTAGAGCACAACACAGGGCTAGGCAGGGCTAATAAAATATTCGTGAATTGACTCCCATGGGTGTTAACTGTTCAGAAAATTGTCACTGCGTTTATTTTGAGAAATATTTTAAATGGGTTGTCTGCTTGTCCCACTGCAGAAAACGGTTCAGTGTGGATGGGCATTCGCGTTTCAGCACCATTGGCACTAATTCGCACCACCCGAAGAGCAAACATTGGTTAGGTATAACAGTACTGTGAGAGCCGAGACGGAGATTACGGATATGCAGCGAGATTACCTATTACGTTGAGCGGCAGGATCTGCGTGGCTGAGCGGCCTTGCTTGTTGGTGGCTGAGCAGCGGTACTCCCCGCGGTCAGGATCGCGCTGAACATTCTCCAGGAGCAGCGTGCCGTTCTGGAAGACTTGCTGCCTCCGGTTCAGCGGCAGGGGACGCCCATCTGAGCCCACAGCCAACACAGAGAATTAATTTTTTTAAACACAAACCATTGAGAACGACTTCTTTTAACATAAACCATTGAGAATGATTTCTTTGAACACAAACCATTGAGAACGACTTCTTTTAAGACAAACCATTGAGAACGACTTCTTTTAACACAAACCATTGAGAACGACTTCTTTTCACACAAACCATTGAGAACGACTTCTTTTAACACAATTCCATTGAGAACGACTTCTTTTAACACAAACCATTGAGAACGACTTCTTTGAACACAAACCATTGAGAACGACTTCTGTGAACACAAACCATTGAGAACGACTTCTTTGAACACAAACCATTGAGAACGACTTCTTTGAACACAAACCATTGAAAACGACTTCTTTTAACACAAACCATTGAGAACGACTTCTTTGAACACAAACCATTGAGAACGACTTCTTTGAACACAAACCATTGAGAACGACTTCTTTGAACACAAACCACTGAGAACGACTTCTTTGAACACAAACCATTGGGAACGACTTCTTTTAACACAAACCATTGAGAACGACTTCTTTGAACACAAACCATTGAGAACGACTTCTTTGAACACAAACCATTGGGAACGACTTCTTTTAACACAAACCATTGAGAACGACTTATTTGAACACAAACCATGCTTGAGTTAGTGGTGCAGAGTTGGTAGTGTTATACCCAAATTTGTATCAAGTTGGCTTTGGCATTTAACCCAGACAGGAAAGGGCAATCACAACCCAAGTGGCTTTACTTAGTGGGTACATCCAGTACAAGTTGGCTTTGGCATTTAACCCAGACAG
>QKMV01003765.1:0-11020 GCA_003287335.1 Lednia tumana
TGATTTTCCCCCGCTGCATCGTATAATAATCGACATCGTTAATCATCTAATCTCCCGTACTTGTTTTATATCCGACCGACCAGAACGAGGTAACCTACAGCCATCAAAAAGGTTGGGTCTCAGAACAAATAATTTGCTTGATTCAGAGATAACAGAAGCAATTAAGTAAAGCGTAAATTAAATCCCACCCTGGAAACCAACTTTTTCGAAAAAACTGAAAAAGTGATGATATAAACGTGTTAGTTGTAAAGAGAAGACGCAAGAAGTTTTCGTATTTTTTCTGCTTCTCCAAAATTACGAGTTATAGGTCAGTGGGGGTGTGCTGAATGGTGAATAAAACTCGCGAGATAGCATATTCGTTAGCTTGGTCGATCCTCATTTCGCAGGGCAGGCATCAACTGATAAGGAAAACTGGTTTATCATATCGAGGTATTGGCCAAGAAAGCCCATGGCATACAGCATGGTTTGTAGCCGGCTTACCTACATTATTTTCAAACGAACCTTACTTAGGACTTGTAAATATTTCGAGTGGACGGTTTTCTGGGTCTAGAAGTTTACATGTACCTTGCTTAGCTCAGTGGTTTGAGTACCTATTTGCCCGGTAAGCAAAAGATCTGGGGTTCGAGTCCTCGAGTAAGCAGGTATTTTTGAAGTGATTTTAATATTCTTAAAATGTTTGAATATCTTTCTAAGGCTCATGTATGTTCCCTAAGCTTAGCACCGACTAGACAGCATAGTTTACGAAAGATAGGGAAAGTTTTCGCGATGTTTCTCAGCATTTTTACCCAGGTAGTGAATCAGCTTTATATAAAGCATACTGGCGCGTTGCAGAGCGAGCGAGAAGAGGCTCGAATTTTAAGATTCTTGGGCGATTGATGCGTCCTTTGAACAACAAATCTCAAATAGTTTGCTATTTTCAGTGTCCTCCTAACCTTTGTGTGATTGACACGGAAGTGGGAAGGGGGGCTGCAACCTGAGTTTCTAAAATCCAATACCTACCCTCTAGTCTCAATCAACCAAAATGGGTGATCTTTCAAAATCTATGATACATAGGTCTATTTTCGGAGAGGAATGATGTTCTTTAGAAAAAGTCATTCTGATCGGTCATATTTTTATCGTCATGCTTGTAGAACGTCAAATCGTATTTTGAAAAATCTTGAATTTTGCGAATCAAATCTTGTCACAGACTTTTACCAGGATCTGCAAGATCTTTCCACTCTCACCAAGATCCCCGCACGACTCTGTAAGTTCAATGCTGATCAAAAGTTGGTTGTGTTTTCCAGCAGGGGTGTTGGAAATCTCTTGTTTATAAAGTTTTTATTTAAGTTTTGAGTTTCACATATATTTCTTTTTTGTAATTTAAGAATCGTGAGTGCGGTCGTATTTGCTTTGATGATCATCTCTTCAGTCTACGACACAAAACGAAGGAAAATCTGGAAGCTTGCGAAAGAAAAGCCTCTTGGAGTTGGCATTGCACAAAACAACAACGACAAAAGAAAATGGGAAGATGAATCGCCAACAAATCTCACTGTGTTTGCAGTGAAGACCAGTCACATCTCCTCTGGTGGGTAACGACCTGAAATATGTTTTCCACCATAGCCTAGAGACTTCCTTGCACTAACCTTGAAGACTTTAAACTATTTTGAAGAAAAATTTCCAACCTAGCCAGGGTCCCCGGCTTTCTTGCAATCTAGCCTTGAAAACTTGAGACTTTTTGATACAAAGATTTCCATCCTGGGTTCGTAGGCTTTCTTCCACAAACTTTGAAGACGACAGGCTTTTTTTAAGCTTGGCACCCGAACTTGTTTTTGAAAACGTTTTAGTCGGGCCATTTCTTGTCGATGATTTTCGATGATATACCATTTTATTCTCCAATGGGCGTTACTACTTTTGGTACACTAAAAACGTTGCTTCACTAAGCTTTTTGCGCTATTTTATTAATGACACTTGATTGCAGATGTTACAGAATGCAATGGAAATCACTTCGTCTACCTGCAACAACTTACGCCAGAAATGCAAAGACTGAACGGCGAGGAGAACAAGAATGACCTTGAAAATGCGTGTGAAAAGACAAACAAACGCTTGGAAAACGACGACATTCCTCCTCCAGGTATTTTAGAGCGTATTTATAAATACTCGTGTGTACCTAGCGACAACCAAATGGAAAATCTCCAGCAATAGTTTGCACTTTAGTGACTCTAGAGCCAGCAAATTAAGCTGAATTGCCTCAATTTTTCAGACTCAATCCTGCTGAATATCCTGTTGGCTTTCTCGGTTCCCGCAAACGTAGGCAAAATTTGCAATCTGGATTTAGGGGATGATACCCTTGCCCCCGTCCACGGTCTACGATGCTTCAGCCTTCTCTGGGTCATTTTCGTCCACATATGTTTGGTTTTATTCCAGCTGTCAGGTGAGTGTCAAGCTTAAGTAATAACTTAGTAGTTGACTTAGCATGAACTTAGTAGTACTTTCATGCAGCATACTAAGCATGGTGACCATGGTGACCATTGAACAAAAATGGCTATGGAAGGGCAAGTGTTGGCATGGCGGGTTGAAACCGTCAATTTGACCCGGCTTCAAGTAAATTTCTGGCTATCTCAGCAAATTTTAACGAAATATTTGTAAAAAAAAACATTTAAAACCCACAAATATGGTTCCAAATCACCAGGAGGGAACTTGGGAACTTCCTGAGACCTGGTCTTTGTATTGGGTTATCGAGCTGGTCTTCGATGGCCGAAGAATAAAACTTACTTTTGTATTTTATCACACTCATTTGAATTTAGAAATGCTCCAGAAATTTCTGCGAGATTTTCTGTGAGGATGAGTTAAACTTAGAGTATTTTTTTCCTTCGCAGACAACAAATCGTTTCGCACGAGAGCGGAGAAAGACTTCTTGTACCAAACTGTCAGCAACGGTGCGTACTCAGTAGACACGTTCTTCTTCATCAGGTATTGACAAATGACAAGATTTTGTTACCATCGTCACTCACATTCAACAAATATATTGCTGATTTTGATTCATACTCTTGCCCTTTCAGTGGACTTCTGGTTTCGTTCGTTTACTTTCGAACAGTTAAAAAGCATAACCTACGAGAAAATCCTCAGCGTCCAGGACTTTTGGGGCAGATCACGCAATTTTTTGACATGATTTTTTACAGGTTCTTTAGGTGAGATATTATGTTACAAGTCAAAGTCAAAATAAGTCGAGACTTTAAAATAAGGCGAAATTCTTTAGGCTCGTGTCTCACTCCTGATCTTAGCCATTGTTTTTACATGAATTGTTTTAGAAAACTGGGTAAGAATCTATGAAGTCCACTAAAAGATGCCCAACATTTCGCGAACTGGACTGTGCACTTTTTCAGGGACTTCTAGGTGACGAAAAACAGAACTTTCTTCAAAATCTCGTAAAGTTCTTGTCATTCTTACCCAGTTTGTAAAACAGTTTTTTTGAAGTAAAGACATCTTTCGTTTAATTTCAATGGCCCTTTAATATTTTATTTTCCGGTTATAAAAATGACCGACACATCTCATGAGACAGACCATACAATAAAATATTCCCTCCGCATGCCCGTAAGATACATCTGCATTCAAAAAATCCCATAAGATCCCGTAAGCTCCCTTAAGATCTAGTGAAATGTGGTAATATGCAATGAGGTCCGAGAAAGCCTCGTAGTCTCTTGCTATTTCTCGAAATTATCGTAAAAATGTGTGAAATTTGTTCTTGGTATGCCTATCTTACTATGTTACCTATTTCCGAAATCCTCTATGGTACTACTGCTTGTTAATATAGTTCCTCGTAATTCTTATCATGCCAAGCCGTTTCTAAGCGAGTTGGTGTGTTTAGATTGACGCCGCCATACCTATTCGTGATCGGAATTGTCGAGGTGTCGATGAAATGGTTCAAAGATCACGCCGTGATGGAGCTACCGACGCTGGATTACGTCACGTGCTCGAAATATTGGTGGCGCAATATGCTGTACATCAATACTCTGTACCCAGCCAAGGAACGAGTAAGTAGCGAGTAGGGGTGATGTGAGGAATCTTTGGCATTGGAGATGGTTTTGAAAAAGTCCGTGCGCGTAAATGCAGTCCCGAAGAACTTTAATCCAGTTACCAACCGTTTAAGATCGAGCGAATTTGATCCTATTGTAACGGATGTGATAGAAAATTAAAATGGGAGGATTTAACAAGAAAAAGAAACATTTTTAGTTTAAAAATTTATGTCCACAAAAACCTTTTATTGGGTCAAGCTGCCTCACTCCCGCTCCGGATTCCATTTGCCCGCTTCGAATCCGTTCCATCTAATACTCTTTCTTGAAGTCCCGATCCAAAATCCCCAATATCTTCTTCAGTGGTTATATCCTGATTTAAACCATATGTACGTTTTAAGAATATTAAAATCACCTCAAAAATACCTGCTTACCGAGGACTCGAACCCCGGACCTTGCTTACCGGGCAAACGCTCTACAGTTGCTCTACATAGTTGGTTAGAGTGTAATGCAGTACAGCATTGCTTGTTCTGGTGCGATCTTTGAAACATGTTAAAGCCACTTGGATCAAATTCTCAAATGAGATCTACCACTCATATAGATTCAAATCACTTCCGAAAAGCCGTACCTTGCTTAGCTCAGTGGTTAGAGCATTTGCCCGGTAAGCAAAAGGTCCGGAGTTCGTGTCCTCGAGTAAGCAGGTATTATTGAAGTGTTTTTAATATTCTTTAAAATTATTACTAACCGTGTATTTGGCTTTAAATGTTTAATCCTTGTCATATATACGTTTATTTTCCAGTGCATGGGCTGGAGTTGGTATCTAGCCAATGACACGCAGTTCTACACGATTGGCGTGATTATTCTCATCATAGCAGTCAGGTTAGCTGCAATGTTTGTTTACACTTTAGAGGCAGCGTTCGCGTGAATATAGCTTAGCAAACACCAAAATTCACCCCTGTTAAGTCATGCGAATTAGTAAAAGCAACCCGTGAATAGACTATAAGAAAAAAAGCCCTTACTCTGATTGGTACAAAATTGGTAAAGCTCTGGTCTATGTTCGCGAGAACACTGACACTACAAAAAAATGACACAGACAACTCTTCAGCCAAGAGCATATCGAATACACCTGTGAAATGAGCTTTTGAGAGCTCGCGAAATTACCACTGTCAAAAGTCATTGTTGGTGTCTTTTCTTTTCGGTCAAACAGTTCACGCAGAACATCACCGTTGTCTGGAAGTAAGAAGTTTTTTATGCAGTACCGAGATAAAGGTTTTTTTTTTTATTGGTGGTTTAAGGCCCATTAATACGTTGTTTATCTTAGACCGAGATATAGGTCCGAGATATAGGTCCGTCCGAGATATAGGTCTCGTACTAGTGTTTTTTCTACCCCAAATTTATTCGAAATTGCTCTGAAAGTGCTCGATTAAGGTCACGGCTTGATCCTTAAAATTGGGAGAAACACAAATACGATTTCTTTACGTGGTCTACCGTGCTATACAGCAAACAGTTCAAAGTCATAGTGGGTTTAGATTTGAACGTTGACTGTGAACTGTCGAAAAGATATGCTTTGACATTCTTTCAGGAACTTCTGGCTTGGGGCCGTAACAATCGGAGCCTTCTTCATCAGCTCGTGGTGCACAACTGCTTTCATCACAATCAGCTCAGAACACACGCCCAGGTAACTAATTAATCAACAAGTACAGTACATTTTCTTGAGCTGTCAATGAAAATCGGGGTATCCTAAGCCAGACTACCCTAGAAACTCTGGATAAACGCACTGTAAGACGTGACGTGGCATTTTTCTAGTGAACGATGATGGTTTGCTATGACAACTCTATCTCTGTCTTATCTGGCTCTTTGTTTTCAAGCATCCAAGATCCTTTCGCCCACTACGAGGAGCTTTACGACAAACCGTGGACGCGAATCGGACCCTATTTAGTCGGAATGTGCGTAGGTTGGCTGCTCTTCACCACCAACTGCAAGATTAAGATGCCCAAGGTACACACTGGCTGCATATCTCTTGGAAACTTTCCATTCTAGACACCAGGCTTCTTGCACAAACCGTGAATACTGCAGGGTATTTATCGTTTAATCATTCGCCCTGAGTAGGTTGTAGTTACCCTGAAGACTGAAAGCTATTGCTTATAACCTTTAAACCTTAGTATAGGATTCTAAGACTTCAAATATTGTAGGCTGCAGGGTACTTCTTGTAAATTTTCCATCCTAGCTACAAATACTCTGGGATTTGAGAGATCGAACCTCTAAAGCTATTACTTGGTGACCTCAGTTGATGCGTTCATTCTTCTCAATAAAAAACCAGGTAATTTTGGCTGGAACACTATGATTGGAATTCAATCAAACAATGTTCTGACCAAATTGTCTAGCCATAGAAATAAATCTGTACCGAAAGGTTCGTTGTTCAGGCTAATTAAGGCTGGCTCAGAATATAATATCTATTTGAAATATCTGGAGGTCGTTTTCGTTTGAATGAATACTTTAAAGGGCCACTACGAGATGATAAAAATACACGTGTGTCGAGCACGCGCGACGAATGGTTATGTGAAACATCCTTCAGACCTCTGACAGAAATTGACACTGACATGCTCTGACATATAATTATCATCTAGCATGTAGTGGAATTCCACAAACTTTCAGCTTTCCACCACCACTTTCGTCATAGCCCATACACACGACGGACTCCCAGCTCGAAGATTGAATCCGTGGATTGCCAGTCCGTCGTGTGGATGGCCTCGGATTGGGACTGGGAGTCCGTCTGTCGTATAGACATCGGTTCTATTCCATGGATTGCAATCCGTGCCCTCGGCCAATCATCGAACAGATCGCCGAACACGTAACCAGCTAAGCCAAGAACAACGCAGCTATTCCGCCATTTTTTTCATCGAATTTAGGCTGTCAGATTCTTTGAAGTTATATACTTTTCATTTTTGCTGCCTACTGTTTTAATCTATCTGATTGTAATGCCTGCAAATTAGCAGCAGAAAAATTCGCTTTGCTAAATCATTATTAATTTTTAAATTTGTGAAAAATGACTTGTGATATGTTGAATTTAGATTATAAACACGCTTGGTGGGCATGGCAACCAAAATCAAACGGACTCGCAGTCCGCGCGGAAACCGACCGTTTGGATGGTCAGTCCGACGGATTGCCAGTCCGACGGATCCAATTTTCGAGCTGGGAGTCCGTCGTGTGTATGGGCTATTAAACTTTTCGTCACTTTTCAAATTTCCCCGCCCTCGCCAAAGATGTTTCACTTCAAAACCCAAGTTTTAGTTTCCGGACTCTTTGGTTCTTGGGTTCAAATTTGTATTTCATGGTTTTCCCAGTTTGTGCCGCAGCTGCTCTAATAAGTAGTACTGTTTTCTCAGGCGGTCGTTGCGTTGGGCTGGACGCTGGCCATGAGCTGCACCACCAGCATCGTGTACGGACTGTACTACGTCCAGCTGACTCCAGTCTCGTCGGCAGCCTACGTGTCACTCAGTCACACGGCTTGGGCGCTAAGCGTGGCCTGGGTGCTCGTTGCGTGCTGCTCGGGATACGGCGGTACGTTGGCTTCCTTGCCATTCAAACCCAGCTTATAAATCAAGTTTTTGACTATTATTGGTGTTTAAATACGTCCTGCATTATTAAATTCTTAAGACTCGTGTCTTCTGCCTAATTTCAGCACCAGTTTTCAAAAAAAAACTGTTAGTAAATAGGTTTCACTGCTGGGAACTTCTAACAAACAAACTGCGAACGTTTCGCTAACTATATTGAAAGCTTATTTGGGGCGATTGTCCGTTCTGTACGGACAATCAAACGGAAAATCGCCCCGAAGAAGCTTTCAATATGGTTAGCGAAACGTTGGCAGTTTGATTGTTAGAATTTATCAGCAGTGAAACCCATTTACTAACGTCCTGCATTCATGATTTTCTGTTCTAAAGAAAAAGCCACTGTTACACCCAGGTGAAAGATAACGCCACGTAAAAACCAATCACATACCGGCTATCAATTCCTTTAATAGCCGGCCTATCAACACATTTAGAATGATCTCGATTTGTGTTCAATGTTTCATTAGCGAAGTAGAGCACAGTGGCCATGTCTGTGACACAAAGTGTCTCCTGACGTCACATGAAAAGTATGAATTGACAACTGGCCCTGTACAGCACTAGTCAGTTGGCGTCGGTGAATGATAGGCTGATGATGTGGGTGGTGGTGAACCTAATAGACCAGAGTGGAGAAACTCGATGCTAGCATATAGCGTTCGTCTGTCAAAAAGCACCGAAGGGACCACGACCACCACTTAACGTCATTTCCGAACGACGGTTCAACTCGAACAGCAAGATTCCTCCAATCCGCGCTATCGAGAGACTGATAGCAAGGGGAGTGAAGCTGCTGCACAGCCTCAAACCCTCCAGCCTCTCTCCCGAACAGAACTCAGTATCGAGATGATGTCCTAGATATGACTTAGCGCGGTGCTTCTTAGCTTCAGTGATCTCACGAGAAACGGTGTGTCCAGCACACCAAACCGTTCGGTCACCCATAGTCCAGCGCAATGTTGCTTAACTTTGGTGATCTCACGAGAAACGGTGTGTCCAGCACGCCAAACCGTTCGGTCAATCGGAGGTTGGCTCGTTTGTCTGTTAATAGGGTTCTATAGTTGATGGGTTGTCTCCCTGTGTCCTCCAGGATTCGTGAACGTGATCCTGTCGTGGCGCTTCTTATACCCGTTCAGCCGGCTTACGTACTGTGCGTACCTTATTCATCCGCTGCTCATGCGGTCGATGGTGCTCAACTCAGACAGCTCCGTCCATCTCACCAGAGACGTCGTGGTCAGTGACATATCCGGTCTTCTGTTATCTATTTACAAGTCTATTTGCCTGCTACAGTGCTACAGTGGTGAGAGAGCATACAGCGTTACACCCACAAAAAAGGCTCTCTAGCCATATCTTCCTGTGCACTAGCACTCCTGGTGGAAAAATATTCTAGTGCAGTAAATAGAGTGTAGTTCCGTAGACTGAGCCGGCCTTCGTTCTTAGGGTTGTGATTTCGGAACAAGTTAACTTAAAAATTATACAAAAATCGGTTTCTAGGTCTGAAGATTTGTAGGAAACGATTCTGTGAACTAAAAAAAATTACGCATATGGTTTACCAGCCTCGTATTTTACGCATATCCGTGTGCTTTTCTCACGTCGATCGAGTCGCCGCACCCGCTGACCGAAATATGAAATCATTTTGAAATAAATTCATTGAATTTCCACAACATTTTTTGGAAGGTCATGTAAAACTAGAGCGTGATGCATTCAAGTCTACAAGAAAATGTAATTACAGAGGGTTACAGGCTCTTCAAAAGTCAGTGTTGAAAAGGAGGTTTAAAGGTGAATTATGTTTGGTTTTGAGACATATCTAGACGTGGGATGGGGATCTTTAACTGGCCCTAAAACGAATTGCAAACTGTAGCCTCATGTCTACCAGCCCACCATGTCACATGTCTTCCCCCCAGGATAATCCCTGAAAAAGTGAAGAGTATAGTTTACGAATCTTTGGGAAAGTTTTTTTCATAGTTTGTGAAACAGTTTCTTGCAAATAAGAAATTTGAGAGCACGCTTTTAAGACTTGTTGAATGGTTTGTTTACATATAAATGGTCATATAAGCAAACATCTTATACGTTGACAAGGATTCAACATGTAAAGCCATATGCACGGCTAGTTATCATTTTAAGAATATTAAAATCACTTCAAAAATACCTGCTTACTCGAGGACTTGAAACCCGGACCTTTTGCTTACCGGATTAGAGCATTTGCCCGGTAAGCAAAAGGTTCGGGGTTCAAGTCCTCGAGTAAGCAGGTATTTCTGAAGTAATTTAATATTCTTAATCTCATACGTTTCTCGTATGGCTGCTTCTTTTTCAGATTGTCACTTTCTGTGGGTTCGTGGTTGCTGCATACGGAATAGCGTTCATCATCTCCCTGGCATTCGAAGCGCCAGTCGTCTCACTCTTGAGACTGTCCCATCCACTGAAGAGAAAAAGAAGCAGCTAACCCAAAAGAGTTGCTTTTACGAGCGGTAGAGAGACATCTGACCATTTCCATCCATGATCGACAACTTTTGTGGTTCAAATTCGCTGTTCCAATGTTCTGGAAAAAAGAAAAAAGTTCGTGCTTTTTCCTCTTTACATGTATTGAGTGAGGTTGATCGAATGATATCAGTTTGTAGGCATGGATCCTAATTTATTTGAGTACCTTTGTATACTCAGCTCTCACAACACCTTTGATCTGTTATTATCTGACCATTTTGCTGGTCCCGATTAACTTCGGATGTAGATCTCTTATGAAAATCTAAGTAAGAGTTTCGTCGTTTTAATTTATATTGTCGTGTTATATCAAAGCCAGTTTGTTTGCTATTTTCCGTGATATTTTTGCAAGAGTAAAATTAAATAAAGTGGAAACTTTATTACTCGCATGGTATTATTTTTCAGAATAGATAACCTTGGCCTTGATATTCCAAATACTTATTTTCTATTAACCCTCCATTCCTACGTCACCATTCTTTATCTTCCGACCATTTGTAACTCGTATCGTTATAAAAACACGCTCAGTGCTGAATATTTGAATAGTGCAACATGATGGCTTCAGTCAGGCCGTTGGGTTTAGGTTCCATGTTGGTGTTAGTGCTGGTGACGCAATCCCAGGCGAGGTCAGATTTGACAAACTGCAGTGCGTCCCCGTCTGCTTCCACTCTAGTTTCCATCAACAGCAGACGCAATGCTAGCGGACACTGGATTTCAAAGGTAAAAATCAAATGAAGGTACGCAAGCAAATCAAGTGGATATGCGTTTGAATTTATCAGGGCATGATATAATCTAACTACATGAGTAAGATATACCATTATGAGATTATTCAAATTATAACTAGCCGTGTATTTGGCTTTAAAAGTTTAATCCTTGTCATCTCAGTGTATCCCACGTAATTGGGAGTTATTCGAGTTGGTTAGAGTGTAATGCAGTATAGCATTGCTTGTTCTGGTGCGATCT